>QTSX02005206.1:0-125364 GCA_014839935.2 Entomophthora muscae | reverse complement strand
TTCTCCATAGACTCAATTCTTAGACAGCTCCTAGTGCTGGGTAATACCAGTGTATGTTTTATACTGCTACCCCCTTATCCCACAACTCACCTTGTAAAGAAGAACCTCTGAACTACCAATTCATCAACAAGCCAGACAAGCCCCAAGTCTTCCGCCCCTTGGCATCTGCCTTCCTCTTGTGCTACTTAGGGACTTACTTCTTCCTAAGACAATTCAACCCGCTTTTAGGCTGGTATTGTTTATTTGGAGAAATATTTCACCTTGGTATGGTGTCCTTGCCCGTGGGTTTGCTGGTAACTGGACTAAATCCTTCTGCTATCATTTACTACCTTGGAAGATTACTTCCAGGTGGGTGGGTGCCTGACATAGGGCGTCATCTTCTTGTGGTGTAAGGTGGTAAATGGGGTGTGCTTTTGGCACACTTCCCTTGAGTTCAATTTTTTGTTGAATGCCTCAGTTGGATGTTAGCCCTGGTAAAGTTTCTTGGAAAACAGAAGGGAATTAAATGACTAGCTGTGCTTGGATTGGGTCTCTCTCATGTCTAGTTTTGTCATGAGTGACAAACTCCTACTGACCATGATTACTGAAAAGCCTCAACTACGGGATTCAAACCCTGAGACCCTGCAGGCCGCTAGCCCGCAGATTTTTGGGCTCAAGCCAGAGCAGATCTTGACTTTGGAAATCCCCTTAAAGCTGGATGAATTGAAATCATCTAAATTGACGACTCCCATACTAAAGGTTCCTGTTAACACAACCAATCAGCAGGCAGGCCCAGCCATAGAACCCAAAATAACTTGGGCCTCCACGGGAAAGGAAATAGAGAAACTTCCCAATAAATGCAGGCCACCCAGAAATAACTAACCCCATAACCCAACAAGGAAATCAGATTATTCCCAGTTCAAACTAGCCAATGATTTAACTCCCGCAATAAATGCCACCAAGGACAGGAAAGATCAGGTAAACAGTACCACCCGACCCAGAGAAATTTGTAAAAGTTTTCCCATGACAGATGGGCATACTTATACCCTGGACTGCCAGGGAAATGCCCATCACCATTCTTGCAATAAAGTGATATGAACCTTTGGTTCAACCAGGTTATTCCATATTTGATTTTAGTTCTATTTCATCTACAGTCTACCTCCCACGGTTCCGCATCCCATACCCTACAAACACAAGAAACTGCGTACCAACCACCCGAGTTTTACCGTCCACCAGGAGTCCCTTATGGTCCCATACATTTCACCAAGTACCCTCCCAATCCTGTGTATTCGGAGTTTACTCTGGAGGAGATCCTAATCCACAACCTGGAAGCTAGAACTAGAGAAACTGAAACCGTATACAGAGAAGGCATCAAAATCACCATACCTCCTCTGCTATTCCAAGACAAGTATAATTTCCTGCCTGCATATTTGGTTCCAATGACACCACCCCACACCCTGCGGCCCAACTGCCCAAAAGATTCTGTTGCCACTGATGAATCCACTTCTACCCAAGTATTTGGGGGTGATGTATATCACCCTCACTAGATTGATAGATTCTATGGTACCCGCCAGCAGACCTTGGGCCCTCCTGGGCAAATTGTTATCCTATATTGTAAAGTTAGCTCCAATCTTGTGGTGGGTCCTCCCTGCCGGGCCAACTGCCTGCAAGTTCTCAGGAACCCCCACAGGCTGGATCCCTGACAGGTTTCTTTACTTTTAAAATGGATAAACTTATACGTGAAGGAGTTCCAATTGATTTTCCTAGGATCCTTTTCCTCCTCTGTTTTCATAATTTTCACAATACATGGTCTTTCATAAGCGTGTCAATATGAGTTGGGTAGACGTGGTGATGCACCTCACCTTGTTGTATGGTGAGGGTAGCACTATCCCAGTCAATGTGAGGTTTGGTCTTTCTCAACAATCCAGGCCAAGTATAACATAATACTTGGGGATTTTTATAATAGGGCCACTAAGTGTAGTCTGCACATCTCTAATTTGGGCACAGAAAGGTTTTGCTTCCTTGTTGATTAGTGTACTTCTATTATCTGCCATGATAACTCTCTTGATGTTGCTTTGGACTGTGGGTAGTTTCATGAGGTTAGCAAATTTCTTGTCATTGAGGGATTGGTCTGCTCTAGTGTCAAATAGTGTTGTGCCCTGATATCTGCAAAAGCAGAAAGGATAATTGAAGAGTTTATTTCCAGTTTGGGAAGGAAATAGTAGAGGATCACTAGAGGGTACTTAGATCATGATGATTGAGTCAACATCTTGGTCCCTGTATGACACTTGTAGAGTAAGGGAGGATGGCTTGCCTAAACACTCCCCTGAGCTTTTCCATCCTTGTTGGTGTCTTCAGTGCTTGCTTGGTTAGCTTGAGCAGTGCAAATCCCGTTTCAAGGATGGGTATTGTTAGCTTGGTTGTTCTGATTGTTAGGACAAGGGTCCTTCCTTGCTGTAGGACTTTTCTTTTGTTTTTTCATTACATATAGGTTGTCAGATTTATGTGTGGTGTGTTTTCCTTCTAAGAACACATCATGGAGGTTCTTGCAGTATTTTATGTCAAACTGATGTCTAATGTGTGTGGAGAGGCCATTGTAGAAGTCTAATTGTGGTCTGGCTTCATCAAAGTTAATAGTGTTGGGAGCTTGGTCATGTAGGTCTTCATACTTAGCAATGTATTCCTTGATTGTTCCTGTCATTTTAAAAGTTCTGAGTTCTGTCATGATCACCACGTCAGAGTCCTTCATGAAAATTTTTCAAGGAAGGCAACTTTGAATATATCCCAGTCTTTGCAGTGATCAGGATGTTGTTCAAACCATTTGCTTACAAAGCGTGAGGCAGCACCTGTGATGCAAAGAGCAATCTCACTGAACCAGAGTCTGCGGGGATAGTCTACTTGTGCAAACTTGCTTTGTTTACTGTTGATCCAGAGGGAGGCATTTTCCTGGTGTAACCCTGAAAAAGCCCCAAATTCTGCTGAGTGTAGGTGTTGAAAGACAATACTGGATATCTTGGGCATCTGCAAGCTTACAGAAGTTGTAGGCAGGTTCAAGAGCTTACAGGTGTTGAGGAGATTATACTGTTCAAAGGGGACAAGGACGTTGTGGAAGATGACAAAGCCTGCAGGGATGTCTTGTTCTTCTTTGCAGTCTCTCCAGCCTGCGGGGAGGGCCATTTGCTGGATCCTTTTCTTAGGAGGAATTTTTCCTTAAAGTTGTATAGGTGTGGATAACCTACTTGTGCTACCACTGTTGAGTATATACTTCTGGGAAGTATAATAAAAAAGATAAATGGGTAAATTAAGAAGAGAATGATACTTTATTGGATATGAATATAGGATAATATATAGTATCATGGGAAGCCACATACTGTCTATGTACGTCATGATATTCATGGGAATTATCCAAGTGATTGTTCCTCTTAAGTCACAAGGCTTGTCCAAGTTGTTTTCCACTTAGGATTTAAAATGTTTGATCCCCATAATAGATGGTTGAATGATAGTAGTACCACCAACTTAATGATTAGTTAGTAAATCATTTGATAAGTCACTCAGGGAATTAATTCCCCAAGAGGGAGTAATCAAAGATGTTGCAACACTACCTATAATGTGTTGCAACCAAGATCAATACCTTGCCTGCCAAATTATCTTACAATATACAGAATTTGCTCACAGAGTTGCCCCATGACATATCTAACAACACAGGGCATTCTACCAAAAGTGTTGAAATATGGGCAGGATTTCCTAATTAGGCATGTAATGAATTTTGAGCAATAACCTCTTGATTAGTTATTTGCTGCTTACAGCATACCTGGATCCTATCAAAAGGTCACTCCTGTGAACTAGTGGCTTCCCTTTTCAGTATATTAACTACTGCTTTAAAAATTCTGTTATCTTATTATCTGTCTTTTACAATCAGACTGTTGTCTTTACCAACTCTAAATACTGAACTATAAAAATTTCAGTTGCAACATCAAGACACACATCATAGGCACTTGGATACAGAACAAAGTGATCTTTCTGAGCCCCTTCTGCCCCTTCACAGTTTGATGATACTGTAGCTCCTTGCCATTGTCTTGTCCTTCACTATCACTCACATAAGGATCATAGATGGTATTCAGAATAGGTTTTAAACTCTCTATAAGACTGGCAGTAATACCATACTGACTATATGCAGGTTGTACACCAAGGAGACTCTCTCAATGACGGTGTTGCTCATTGTTCTATTTATAGTGATTTGATGGCCTTGTACAGCTGTGAAGCTTTTGGGTTGATAATACATGTTATTTTTATTCTGGGTGGCCCGGGTTTTCTCCAGTGTCTGTATGGCTTTGGTTTCACTCCCTAACTCAGAGCTACTCCCTCCTTCCGCCTCCTGGACTACAGTCACTCTAATTTTTGACCCATAAGGATATCCATATCTGGGGTGTGATTCTTTGGCTCCTTGGCTTGTTTGTTGCAATGCATCCATTTTGGTATAAAATAAAATCACTCAACTATATGATTTATTCAAGGTAACTTTTATTTGTCCATAATTAGCAAACCTAAAGCTTTTAGCCCCTACATATAATCCATGTTAGGCTTTAAAGTTTCTATGCCTTGTATTTTTGATGGCAAATATGCAATTTTAGCTTTATATATTGATAAGTATGATTTATTTGATAATTTTTAGCCAAATACAGACATTCATGATATTAAATTTATATTCTCATCTCTAGATTATATATCTCAATTAGAATGCACTGGTAACAGCGCAAACTATTTCTGACTTGCTTTGATGGTTGAAAATTTTGCTATCAGTTTCAGTTGCTATGGGGGTTCATTGTTGGATCAAGGCTTTCACTTTGGTGACCAAGTTGATTCCGCTCTCAAAGACCAAAATAAACACAATAACTTTGTTTTGTGACTGGAATCAATATGTTTTGTGGTTGGGACAGCCACTGTTGAATCATGATAACTTTGTCTTCCGCTTTAGCGCTTGTGGTGTGCTGGGACACTCTTGCTAACCAGCACCCATTCTCCATGAAGCTAGCACCTATTTATATCAAAAAAGATAGAACTGATTTTGCACTGGACCAGTTTAGTGCCTACTGAACCATTCCCATTTACCTCAACAGGCTGTAAACCTACTGTACAATAAATTTACAAGCTGTTAAGATCAAGAAAAATGCTTTGACCTGAGTGCACAAAAGGAATCTTCACTGGGTCAAATCCTGCTGTTATTTAGTATGAGCAGCTAACTCTCAATTTTTTTGGGGAGTTGAGTTGTGCTCTACTATACTGAAATAAGAGAGAACATGGTGGAAATTCTTTATGATAAAAGACTTGCAGTTCAAGATGAGAAAGAGTTAGTGACCTGGGTGTTACAGCAAGGTAAAGTGTATTATCCTTTTGCCCAGTGTTGGGATGATGTAAAATTAGATCTTCCTGATACTTAGAAAGAGAGCACTTGAAGCTTAAAAGATGCAAAAACAAAATAAAGATACACCTAGATTTATTCAAAAAGAGAAATTCCTTTAAATACCAAAGGAATTGATCCCTATATTATTAGTGTAGGCATCAATGTGGCATACACCAGGTAGAGGTGTGGGGTCTCACTAATGAATCTCAATCCAAATTGGGGAAAACTGAGTACTTCAGGTCAAAGCAAAATCCTTCTAGCTTGTACTCCATATTTTGAGCTAAGTGGTATACCAGTCCTATTAAAAGTGCTTGCAAAGTCAGATTTACGGCACTGGCACAGCTTCTGTGCCCTCTGGGCTTGATTTTTTGTCCATATCAGCCGCACAAAAGGTGAAGTACCCTGTAAATTCCAATGGATATCTATTTTCAGCCCCTGGTGAAGCTAAATCTAGATCAGAATATGTTTACCTTGCCCTGCTTTACAGGCTTTATTTTCATCACAGCTTTTTTCAGAAGGAAAGTTTTTAGGCTTTATTATGGGTACAGACTATAGATCCTTGCTTCCAGGGGTGTTCTATCTGGTTGCTGGGTACTTTTATTTCTGAGAGACGGCTAGTGATACATGGGTGTTAAATCCCTGCATACCAGTATTCCTGGGCCAGCTTTACCCAAATGATATGGGACCTTAAAACTAGAGTCTGATGCAAGCAGTGCAGTTGTAGCTGCTGTACTCTTCATACAACTGCTGGGATAAGAAAATTGTCAATATGCTATAAGGTCATAATCCAATCAGAGCTGGATGAAGATACCTAACCCATAAATAGGAGCTGATTGCTATTTATCATGCCTGTTCTGGTGGCATGGTTACTTTGAATCCACCCCAGCATCCCAATACTTGGGACCATAGGTCATCAATTCACTTTAAGATGTCAGATGTCTCTTCTGGCGGATAGGCTGAATGGGGAAAGTTTGTGATCAAACTTGGGCATCACATATAAAGGAGGACAGGAAAGTCACCTAGATGAACTAACTAGGCTACATTAACCTAGAGATGCCTATCCAGATACCCTTGACTTTATGGCATAACCTCTACAATGCAGGCTGATAACCAGAGGGAAAGTCTCATCACACATCAACCTATATATGTCACATTGGTAAGAGATGAAAATAAATTATATGGATTAAAGTTGAGTCTTTGGTGGATTGAGTTAAGTCACAGATCTCTTGGATTTGGGTTAAACCTCCTCAGGGGGTTGATCCTGCAGGCTTTATATCATGTATATATACACTGAAATCTCAGCAAAGGTTAAAGCTACCTTGGAGGGTTGCAGCAGAAGGTAGAATTCCACATAATATGTTAGAATATGTACTCAGCTCTTATATGATTATCCAGGGAGAGCTTGATCCATAAGAATCATCTAGATAAGATGTGAAGATGTCACCTTCTGGGGTTTGATAAGAAACTAAACTGTAAGGTGGTTTACCAGATACCCATGGACCCTCTTTGATACCCTAGCCTAGAAGATAGGCAGCTATATATATAACCAATTACCAGCCATTTAGGCTTGCCTGGTTGGTATTGCTGGTCTGGGTGACTTTCATACTTCAACTGGGAAGTGGACTTAGGGTTGTGGCAGACCATTCCAAACTGAACTCCAACTTTTGCCTTGATTAAGATGGGGAAATAAGATGCTTTCTGGAATGGTGGATATCATCTTTTCCAGAAAGTATCTGGGTGGGAAGGCCATCTATCCTCCAAGAAATCAGGGCATGCTTCTTGGTATCCAGTGGGAAATCCACAGGTGCAGCCAAGGGGTGTAGGTAAAATAACTGTAAATTGAAAAGTTTAAGAGTAAAATATTTTATGTTTTGAATTTATTATTTATTAAATGTTTAAAAATATTTTTTAAAAAATGTTTAAATATTAAGTCAACCCTGGAATGGGCAGGATCAAATCCTAAACAGGTAAGCCACATGTGGTTCGAATTAGAGCCCACTTCTAATTAAATCAGTCCCAGAATTGACCTGGGTAGCTGCTTTCAAAGAATGTGCATCTGTGATTAATCTACCATTCGATAATGCCCTTCTTAGATACTCAAATTAAGCTCATCCCTTGTTGGTTACTCAGTCTCCACTTGGTTCCCCAAACAATTGATTTTGGTATAGGGGATTTATGATGGAAGCCGACAGCAACCTTATCTTCATGGGATGGTTATTGCAGTAGGATAGCAATGGGCTTTAAAAGTGTTGGGGTTTACTTCTTAATTTTGAAAATGTGTGTAGAATCTTGCCTTGCACGTTGGAAGCGGAAATCAAGTTTTAAAGTTATTTTCTTAGATGTCGTTACTCGAATCCTTGTAGAGGGCGGCGGTTGAATATTGATGGGATCAGCTTTGAACTGGAGAGTTAGAAGCAAGGGGGTTGGTATATAAATTTATATTGCATTTTTTGAGTCGGAGTTGTTGGGTGGATATTTAAAGTATTTCCATGGATCAGGACATAATTTTAAATCCCAGGCCAAGCAGCTCAGGATCGGCTAGGAAAGCGGGGACGTGGAGGGAGTTGACGCCGACTTTGACGGAAAACGAGTCGTTGTGGATGGGATGGGGAATAATTAGGCCTTCGGTGAAGACGCCACGCGTCACAGTGAGGCAGGGGGATTTGCCAAAGTCAATGCACGCGGGCTTGAATCCGGCGTAGCTTGAAGTAAATGCGTCGTCGGAAAATGGGATGGTATTGCCTCCAAGGGGATGGTCCTTGAAGGGGACGTGGGCAATGGCGGTAATGGAATCGCGTATGGTCTGGGCAGTGACGCTGGATATACCTTGGCGTGCCTTTCTGGCCAAAACGGCCAGGCTGGATGAGATCATGTCTGAGGCAGGCTGTGGCCCAGTAATGTAGATGCTGACCCCATTCCCAAACGCGTGTATGGGAAGAGGAGGCTGGTTTAACTTGCGGGCATCAACGATGCGCACAAGCTTGGTTGGGGCATCACTGGGCACCTGGCGAGCCCTTAGCAGTGCGCGGTAAGCAAGGGTGCAAAGGATATCATCGGTGCTGACCCACTCTGGCGCCAGTTGCTTGTTGGCCTTCGCCTTCAAGGCTGCCATGGCAGCAGTCGAGATTGTGAATTGGACAAGCTTTGTTCTCTGGTGTGGGCGTGAAGCAGTCTTCTTCATGGACATGAACATGTCCAGCATTGCACGCGAGCCCTCAGTGAGGTGCTCATCATAGCTGTACAAGTGGCGAGACTCGACAACCAAGTCCTCTGAAAATTTCTCTCTGCACAGCGTTGACCAGCATCTGACAAACTCGTAGACAGAACGGGCATCCGCAATCAAATGGCAAGCACTTACTAGCATCACCACTGAGCCACAAGCAAAGCGGTTGACTTTGACTGCAAAGAGGGAGTAGTTCTTTCCCTCTTCAATGGCTTCGTTGCTTCTTCGGAAGGTGAAGCTGGGATGCAATGCTTCATAACTGAAGCCACTCTCCTTGAATGCCTGGAAGGAACCAGGGATCTGGGAGCTAGCATACCAGACACCGCTTGTTCCAACAACAACATGCATATCACTGTTTGGACCTGCCATCTCCACCGGGGTGCCGTCAATACGCTCCAAGTGGCCAGTAAGGATAGGTACTCGCTCAACAGCCTGATGCAGAGACCTGACGAGCCTATCGTCCCCCATAAAGTCCTTCTCGCCATTGTTATTCTCAAAGGGGAAAAGAAAGGGAGTCCAGCTGAACACCTGGGGCATGTCCATAGGGCTCAGCTTAACCAGGGCTCCCTTCCCACAAGTGACATTGACAATTTGAATTTTGGATTCACGCTCCCCCTTGGCTTCTAGCCCGAACTTGGCACTGAACTCTTCTGGCTGGTACCCCTCGCTTGATTGATATGAATGAGTCAACATACCAACTATCCCCCACACCAGGCAAGTATTTATCACCCATCGGATTTTTTGCCCACTGCAATGCAAACTAATTCCATCTCTGCAACCAATTAAAATCATGCTCGATATACAAGCTAGTCAATAGCCTCAATTCACATTTAATTAATGCCAGTTTCACCCTTTCATTTGTGTTAAGCCCATGATTTATAATCATAAACTCTTAACCAACATTAATTTATAATTTCAAACATTTAATTTATAACATTAATTTATAATTTTAAACGTTTAATTCATAACATTAATTTATAATTTTTATAGCATAATTTATGACATTAATCATTATTTGTGACGCTATTCGCTCAAGTAGCAATGATTTCACTTCAATCCTGCAAGATTTCCATAGCTGATTTAAAAACAAATTTACACTCGTATTTATATTTGATGAGTAAAATCGTGGTTTCGCCACCACACATAATAGAATTTGGTTCCTTCCATCAACCCTGGAACAAATCACCCACGAAGCCCCCAATTCAGCTCGGCCTTTGCCAGCCAATCTACTCCGCACTACCATGCAGGATTTGAAGCGAAATGATCCCGCGTTGAAATATATCGCGGCATGCTTGAAATCGGTCAAGCCACAACTGCATGAATTAACCGCCCCCAGCTACGTTGGAACGATTGGTTCAAGCGATGGTGAGCTAGATTTAACAAAATCCTAACCATTTTTCTAAAAGATATAAACTCCCAACAATATCTGCAGAGTCTTCCAAACCATCCTTGGCCACTGTTTCCTGGCAAGCAGTGCAACTACAGCACCCACCTTAACTATTGTCATTGGCCATTAATAAGAGGGGGCAAGGTTTTACAGATTAAGAATGGCAAAGTCAGCACAGAAAGATACGCTGCAAAAATTTCCACCATTTTTTTAAAAACCCACATAAATATATACTCATCATATTAAGATACCCTGCCTTATTCAACCTTTTAAGTACATGGCTATCCCCCTCTGGCCTTAATAACCACAGAAAGTCTTCTGGGCAAGAGTAGCTAAGGTTCTCAAGGGTTTCCCTAGGAATTGCCTCCCATACTTTCACCACCCCAAGCTTGAGATCCACCCCAGATTTTTGGAGCCTCTGGAAAATTAGCTTTTGTCAAAACAATGGGGTCGACACCCAGCAAGGTTCCGACTAAACAAGTTTGTGACACACAATCCAACTCCCCAGTGACCCAAAGTCAAATGCGGAAGTCAAATCAAATTTCCAAGCCTAGAAACATGACCAAATGATAATCACTACCCAGTGGATGCCTCAAGTTAGTGCTTGACTCATTACTAGGATCAAGCCACCCCCCTTCACCATCCAACCAAGTGATCAACACAATCATGTTCCTGATATCCACAATTCACAACAGCTATATAATCCACATCTCCAAATAAAGACAATTATCTAGTTTCCAAATATTTTTCCCCTTGTGACTCTGCTAAAACAGCACAGTTACACCATTGGTAGCACAGGTAGGTTCCCCATCCTACCTTATCTTGCAAAATTCTGCCTGTTGCCTGTACCTGCTGCGGTCAACAAATCCTTGATAGAATCATGTCCGGCCTTCCACTAGACTGGACCCTGTGCACACCTGGTACGGAAATACCTGATGGCTTTGTCCTGTACCAAAACATGATAATATTGGTTCCTGCCTTCAATGCCCTATCAGTGCAAGGGTCTCCCAAGCGCCTACTGCCATCTCTTGAGTGACAGATGAAAGTATCATGTCCACCCATGGTGCCCAACAACTTTGTAGTGCCACCTTGGAACCGTTTTCTGGAGCCAGCAATGACAACGCTACAGCATGGATACAATCTGGCCAGAACAAGCTGATGCAAATGCAATGCCCACAACATTTCTGGATTGCAGATATATCCATCCACCTTACGCATGACGCGGGTACCTGGTGCAACAAGTGGCATGTAGATCACACCAAGAAGGATTGTGTTGTAACTGTGCTATTTTAGCAAAGTTACAAGGGGAAAATATTTGAAAACTAGATAATGTTCTTTATTAAAGAAATACGTATTATATAGTCATTGTGAATCGTGGATAACAGGAACATGATAGCGTTGATCACACAGTGGGATGGTGAAGGGGGTGGCTTGATCCTGGTAATGAGTCAAGCACCAAAATGAGATATCCACCGTAGGGGATCAGCTTCTGTTCATGTTGTTGTATTTGGAAATTTGGGTCAACTTACTAACTTGGCTTCAAGTGGCTAGATAATTGGATCACAGGTCACAAACCTGCTTACTCAGAACCTTGCTGGTGGGTCAAGCCTGCTGTTTTGACCCCCCCCCGGCTGAGGGTTGGCCTCCTCTGGGGGCAGGTTGTCAGGGAGGACTTTGGGAGCCCGGGCGCCATACTGAACTAATTGTTGTTTGATGGCAGATAGGATGGTCTTACATTGTTTCTGTCTTGCTTTGAAGGGTCTCAGGTGATCATGGTGGAGAAATTTGTCTTGTTTGCGTTTTCTGAGTTCTTGCACAAGTTAAAGTTGTTTTTGTTTACTTTTAGGATGATGGCCGGGCCCACTTTTTCTGGTTGTATTTTACTCTTGTTGGTATTCATGATCCAGACCTTGTTGCTGACCTCATGTCTGTCTTGGATGGGGACAAAGATATTTTGTAGACGTTTTTCTTCTTTTTCTAGTTGGTTGCTATAGGCCTGTACAACTTGAGGGTCCGAGCGGGGTGGAAATTTACTGGGCATTTCCAGCTTAGGTCCTGATAGCGCTTGGATGATATTGGGTTGTGTGCCATAACCTAGCTCAAAGGGGCTTTTCCCAGTGGATCTGTTCACATGGGTCTGGCAACTGAGCAATTCAGTTGGTAGCTGCTTATACCAGTCCTCAAGTCTCCCGGCAGTGATCTTGGCCAAGGCTTGCACAAGGCTGCCATTCATTTGCTGCATGTGACCATCAGCCTGAGATGATAAGGTGTTGTCACTGTATGTGGTACCCCATTCTTGGTAAGGTATACATTGGTATCTTCAGAGGTCAATTCTTTGCCTCTGTTGGTTATCAGGAGTTCTGGTTTTCCAAACTTGCTGATGATTTCTTTTTCTATGAACCGCCACAAATCATTGCCTGTGTGTGTTTTTACTGCTTGTGCCACTGGCCATCAAGTGGCAAAGTCTATTGCGGTGATGATGTATTTTTTTATTGTGTTTTCTTGGCATGGGCCCCACAATGTCTAGGGCCCATACCTTGAAGGGTAGTTGTGACCAGATAGGTAGTACTGATTTAGGTGGGGTATTGCTTTTTTCAAATTTCTTGCATACTTTGCATTGGTCTAAGAATTTCTGGACATCTGGTATAGGGTTGGACACCAAGCTTTATGTTTGAGGAATTTGTAGAGGTTGTGGGTTTTAGTGTGCCCTAGGTCTCTGTGGTAACATAGGATGGTATCAACTCACTGATGTGTAGGGATGTAAGGGATGGTGGTTCTGCCGTTCAGTTTTTCATGTAGGGTCCCATACACTTCTGCAAATAACTTTTTGTTCTTAATGACTGTTTCTTTTGTTATGTCTGTGGTGCCAGGGGGGGAAGCCTTTGTCCTTTGTCCGGGGCACCAGGAGGGGCCAATCTGGGTTGAGCCTATTATTGCCCCTCATGGCTCTGACGTACAGGTGCAAGCTTGTGTCCACCATGGAAAGTTCTAGACCAGGCTTATACTGTATGACCACATTGAACCACTCCAGGAGTTCCATCCAGCAGTCTTAAAAACAGGATAAGTTTGCTTGCGTTTTTAAGTATATAAGCAACTTGTGGTTAATCAGTGCAGTGAATTCCTCCTGTTGTTCTAGGTAGCAACGCCATTTGACCAGGCAGTGCACAATTGCTACTGTAAATTCAGAACCTGAACGTAAAACATGGGATTTTCAAATCCTTGGTCCAAATTTCAAATCACTTTTGCGGGCAACTCAGCTGAGTGAAAAATAAAATATTTAATAAAACCAACCATTTATTTTGATTTTTTTTGGTTTATTTAACTTGGAAAATTTTGAATCTCTTGATCAGATAACTCAACTAACAAAAGACAAATCTCAGCAAACAAATGCGGTATACATGAATCAGAAATGCAGGATTCTAATTTACAATTTGAGATTTCCTGTATTTCAATTGAATCATGTACATCATGTAAAAATTAACAAAATCTAAAATTGCGGGATTGTCAAATCCAAGAACCAAATTTCAAATCATTATTGCAAGGAATTTGAAATAAATATAATTTATTGGTGTCTCAAAAAGGATGCTAAAGGATATATAGTGGATTTGTGTTAATTCTTTTAGGAATCATAGGCATTTTCAAAAATAACCCTATTCCATTTTAGGCTGGCTAAAATTTAGATGCTTGATTACAGTATATTTCAGAAGACGCTAATAATAAAGTAGAATTATATATTACAATCTATCTTATCATGTTGTCTTTCCTTTGATGTGTTGATAATGCACTTGCAATTAATTGGACAGCTTCACCTCCAGTTGCCTTGGCAATAGGAAATCAAGCTGTCCAATTAATTGCAAGCACATTATCAACACATCAAAGGAAAGACAACGTGATAAGATAGATTGTAATATATAATTCTACTTTATTATTAGTGTCTTCTGAAATATACTGTAATCAAGCATCTAAATTTTAGCCAGCCTAAAATGGAATAGGGTTATTTTTGAAAATGCCTATGATTCCTAAAAGAATTAACACAAATCCACTATATATCCTTTAGCATCCTTTTTGAGACACCAATAAATTATATTTATTTCAAATTCCTTGCAATAATGATTTGAAATTTGGTTCTTGGATTTGACAATCCCGCAATTTCAAAAAACATAGTAAACTTGATAAAAATTGTTGATGGATTTGAACGCTTCAAATCTGATTCCAGTTAATTAATTTTGTCCATTGGAAATATGCAGTTTGACTTGAACTTTGCAAAGTGTCTATGAGTTCCCGCATTTTTAAAACTCCAAATAAAAATACAAAAAAATCAATTTAATTAAAAAAAGGTTATCCCACAAAAGTGATTTGAAATTTGAACCAAGGATTTGACAATCCTGCATTTTTACGTTCAGGTTCTGAATTTACAGTAACAACTCTTTGTCATATATAGGGTATTGGCACTCACCGTCTGTCAGTTTGCGCAATTTGTAGGCTACAGGCAGAAAGTCACCGTTGTTAATTTTGATTTTTAGTACTCACCCAATAGATGTGTCAGAGGCATTTGTCTCCATTTGATATCCCCCATCATGTTTGGGGTATTGCAGAATGGGTGCCATTGTGAGTTTCTCCTTGAGACGTCTGAAGCAAAGGTCACATTGGGGGGTCCATACAAACTTAGATTTGGCGCCAGTTATGGCTGACAGGGGTGCAGTCAGGACGCCACAGTTGAGTATGAATTGTTCCACATAGGCGACCATTCCCAAGAATGTGCAGAGTTCTGAATTGTCCTTTGGAGGTGGCATTTTGCAAATAGCCTGGATTTTCTGGCTTTCAGGTTTGATGCCATCTTTTGAGATTACGTGTCCCAGGAAGGGTAACTGCTTGCAGAAGAACTGACATTTGGAGGGCTTGGCCAGCAGCTTATGTTGTGTCAGGGTGGCAAAGACTGCCTCCAGTCCTTGTGGTGTTGTTCTACCAAGGGGCTATAGACAATAATGTTGTCCAAATATACCAAGGCGTGCTTGACAATGTGGGGGGGCAAATACCTTGTTCATGAATATAACAAAGGTTGATGGGGTGTTTGTCATTCTGAAATTGAGTACCACATACTTGTATGAACCATATTTAGTGCAGAAGGCTGTTTTGGGTATATCTTCCTCATTGATACAGATCTGGTTTTAGCCAGCAGTTAGGTTGATCTTAGAGAAGACTGTGGCGCCACCCAAGGCATCAAAGAGGTTGTCAATGAGTGGTAGTGGGTAATAATTTTTGATAGTAACTTTGTTTAGGGCTAAATAGTCTGTGACTAGGTGCAAGGTACCATCTTTCTTTGCTACAAAAAATACGGCAGCACCAAAGGGAGACTGTTAGGGGTGAATAAGTCCTTTCTCAAATGCCTCCTTGAGTTAGGCACGTAGGGCGTTGCCCTTGCTTGGTGTAAGGCAGTATATGTGTTGTGTTCTGAGGCGTGGCACAGACACACAACAGGGAATCCTAACCTTAGGATTGGAATTGTCTAAGTCTCAGTTAGATGGCAGGGAAGGCTATGTGATTACCTTGCAGCCCTGGAAGAATAATCTCTACTAGGCATGGCTAGAGAGAGGCACAGAAGTACTGAAGACACAAAGACAAAAATGTGAATAGAACTTAATTTTTATTGGTGAATAGGAAAGGTAATATATAGTGGTTTACAATACCACAAAACAATACCAGGACGGTAGGATCACTTGCCACAAGCATGAGTGGGGCAAGTGAGTTGTGCAGAGTCAGGAAGCCAAACAATTGTATTTCCCAGTTTGGATATAGACTCATTTTGAGGGGCAAAAGCAAAATAGGGATTTGTACTCAAAATAACCCATCAAAGGCGAAATTGAAACATAGTGAATGGCAACATTCACAATATTGCCCCCTCTAAATTGGCCTTTGGGGGTAGTACTTGCAGAGAAACTTGGCATGCACTCAGGCAGAAGGATGACCACTAGAGAGGAGTTTCACAGTGTGCTTGGACCCTTGCTTGAAGGTCACTTCTAGAGGGCCAACCCACAATGTATCTAGCTTGTGAGTGCATCCTCCTACTCTATGCTGATTTTGCAACCAAGTTTCCATACTTGCCTGCCAATGTATCTTACAATACACAGGGGGCGCTCAATGAGTTGCCCCTTGATGTATCTAACAACATGAACCAATCTGATGGCAATATTGAGCTGCGGGCACTTTCTCCTAATTAGGAGCGCTGCCAATTTGATCTGCTGATCACCGCATAAGTTATTCCTTGGCTTCAAGTCTTACATGGAACACACCACCCCCTTGTGGCCTTGTGGCTTTCCTCATATAGTATATTAATCACAATATTCTACAATAAAGAATATCTTATTCTATTCATTCTTGTCCTTTCTATTAGACTGTTGTCTTCCCTAATTCAAATACTGAACTCTCATTGGTTCAGTTGCAACAGTGGTAGCAGCGGTAGGTTCACAACCTACCTAAAAGAAAAAATTCCCCCTAAGAAAGGACTGAGTATGGGCCATATGGCTACTCCCCATCAAGAGACTTTCCTGCCAATCCTCAAGGGGGACATCCACAATAGGTATGTCATCTACCAAAATCAACTGGACTTACAAGTGTGTATAATTGACTCCACCTTGGACAGTGTGACGCCAGCGTCACCCCGCCTCAGTTGGACCTCTCATAACGCATGCTCAACCTTCAGCTAGAATCACTTGCGGGTGGGGTCAAAGGGGCTGACATTGTCAGTTGGCTTCACTCCACTGAGACCCACCTCTGTATCTGTCAGGCTCCTGAGCCCATGTGGGTTGCCACTGCATCTGGGCGCCTCACAGGGCCTGCTGCTGTGTGGTTTACTAACTGGGCCAGTCAAGAAATTGAGATCACCTGGGCGGCATTCAGGGATGCCGCAAAGTCCCGCTACAGCAAAACCTACTCACCTATTGTGGTGGTAACTCCCCTTCTAGCAATTAAACAGAATGTGTCTGTCCCCAAATACCTTGCTGCCTGGCAGCAAGCTCTTGCTGCCACCCCCAAAGATGTGATTAATAAGAAATGTCATGCTTCTGACCCTGATAGTCAATGGGCACAAGCCCCATATCTGTAAATGGGTCCCTGTAGGTTATTGCACCTCCATTGATAACTCTTAAAAGGCCATTGTGGAGGCCAACAATCAGGCTTTGATGGGCTTCTGCTGCACAAATGATGCTCTACCTCAATCTTGTGCAACACCTGACAGTTCCCACAACCAAGTAGGCTGCCGCCAGCCCTGCCAGCAGGAAAATGAGATTAATTGCCCCCACAAGTTGGAACTCCAGCTAGCACAAATTGAGGACCAGGGAAAAGTCTGGGGGTTGTAGCTACAAGAGGTTCTACAACTCCACTTGAACCTCACTCTCAATCTCTCCTTGCAAAGAATCCCTGCAACTACAGTGTACATAAAGTTGAAGCTCTTGACATCTTCCAGGTTCATAGTGACAGCCCTGTGCTTCAAGAGAGCCACTCTCCCAATAAAGTAACCCGCTTGGCTTATCCCTTCTGTTTTTGTGGGAGTACCCCAAAACTATTGGTAGATACCGGGGCCAACAACACTATGGCTGAACAGGTGTTTGCTGACTCTCAACAATTAGACCAAGCAGCTGATTCCCGTAGAGTGGCAATTACCCACGAGTCGGTACCCTTCTCTGTGAGAATGGGGAACATCTAGGTTAAGCTCTCTGGACCAATCATGGCAGGGCTCAGCCACAACATAATTGCTGGCCTTAACTGGCTTTGTCCTAATTGCCCCTACATCAACTGGGATATGTCTGTAATCATCATCAATAGAAATGGGGTGGGTTTTTAGATCTATCCTGCCAAAATGAGCAAGTTACTTTATGATACTGTGTTTGTCAGAATAACAGAAATAGTCTTTTACAATTTCAAGGGGGAACTAGACTTTAACCAATGATCAGTCAAAGTTATCCGCGCTAAACCACCTGCGCCCTCCCCTTGACCACTCTGCCTCCATCAGCTCTTGCCACACTCCTCAAGGAATATAAGGATGTTTTCAGTAAAAACTCTGGACCAACTACCCCCTCTCTGAGAGATCCAGCATGCTGTACAACTGCAAGGATCACTGCCCAAGACACGTCCTCTCTATTGTCTGACACCAAAAGAAGATGAGACCCTCTACCAGCACCTTGTAGACGCACTTGACAAGGGCTTCATTTGCCCCTCGCTCTCTCCATATGGGGCGGCTGTCTTCTTAGCCAAGAAGGATGGGTCCCTTTGCCTGGTCACAGATTACTGCGCCCTAAATAAGGTGATGTTTAAGAATAAGTACCCCCTGTCAATGATTGACAATCTGTTTGACACACTTGTAGGTGCAAAGGTCTTTAGCAAGATCAATCTCACCACAGGGTACAACCAGGTCCACATTGCACCAGGGGATGAGGCAAAAACTGCCTTCTGCACACAGTACAGGTTGTTTGAGTGTCAGGTCATGACCTTCAGAATGACCAACACTCCTCCCACCTTTGACATGTTGATAAACAAAGCATTTGAGGAATTGATTAGGAAATGTGTGGCTGTGTATTTTGACAACATTATTGTCTTCATTCAAGATCAAACCACAAACCTCCAACACCTCCGTGCTGTCCTTGACACCCTTTGGAAAAATCAGCTAAAAGCTAAACACTCCAAATGTAAGTTCCTCAAGTTGGAGATGCTATTCCTTGGGCACACCATCTATGACCAAGGGATAAAGCCCAACCCTGCAAAAATCAAGGCAATCAACAGCATGCTGCCTTCAACCAATGTGAGCCAGGTGCATAACTTCTTAGGCATGGTTGCCTATGTGAGCAAGTTCATTCCCAATTGCAGGGAACTAATTGCACCTCCCACTGAGCTCCTAAACACTAAACAGAGCTTCCATTGGACCCCTGCCAGAGATCAAGCCTTTAAGATGTTGAAGAAAAGACTTAAAACTGCACCTGTATTGCAGTTCTCCAATTGGAACCACCAGTACAAACTCAAGACTGACACCTCTGACAGAGCCATAGGGGGCGTGCTACAGGTAGAAACTGACAAAGGCGTCTTCCTCCCTGTGACATACAAGTCTTGGAAGCTTACTAACTCAGAACAACATTCCCTATACATGATAAAGAGTTGACAGCAATTGTGCACTGCATTAAGAAATGGCGCTGTGTGACCGTATGACAGTCACTGTTGAGTATTTAGCCAAATAAATACTCATTGATATAAAGCTGTTATGTTTTTGCTGTTTATTTAATGTAGATAGGTTTGACTGGAATTCTTAAGGTAGGGATTCTTGGAGACTGGATATCTATGTTTAATAAAAGAAAAGAACATAGGTGGTTAGTTAGGCCAGGCTAACTAGTAAAATTGAGGCAAGATTGGCCTAAGCAATCTTGGGGACTAGGTGTCTCAAAAACAATTTAATTACCTAGGAAAGTTAATTAATAAATACATGGGAATATAATTAATGAGGATTTAATTATATTAGTCAATTGCCTTGACTGTGTCAAGAAGTTTGGTTAAGGTTAACCATAAGCAAACCCCCAAATTTTGGGTTAAAAGCGCTGTTTTTGAAATTCATTAGGTTAAAAGCGCTGCTGCACTGCCTAATTGATTTGTAAAGCGCTGAGGCACCGCCCTGTAAATTTTTCAGGCGCTGAGGCGCCTGGTTCAAGTTTCAAATTGTTTTAATGGGGTTTAATGCAAAAAAAATTAAATGTGAAGATAACTAAATAAAGACAATGATATCAAGGGATTCAGGTTTGATCA
Organism: Entomophthora muscae; assembly: GCA_014839935.2. Classification (NCBI taxonomy): domain Eukaryota; kingdom Fungi; phylum Entomophthoromycota; class Entomophthoromycetes; order Entomophthorales; family Entomophthoraceae; genus Entomophthora; species Entomophthora muscae. The sequence continues at coordinate 105,591 of QTSX02005206.1, read as the reverse complement.
GCTTGTTCCCAGTTGGAACATGGATAGCTGAGTTTTGGAATATGTATATTCCACAGGTTTTTGGCGCCAGGAGCTGAGGAAGCTCCATGCCAAATTGATACATTGGGATGAATGGTGTCAGGTGACTCCTTCCCATTGTAGGTTAAATATCATATGCTGAGAATTGCAGGGGATTTTTAAGGTAAAGATCTAGGTTTGGATGACTCAAATGTCATAGACCATATGATATGAATCATAGGTTGATTCAGGAATCAGAGGGGTTTTCAGCCAAATTGCCCCAAATAGTATATAAGCAAAAACAGCTAAATTTTAATAAAAATATATTGTTGATTTCAACGCTTTCCCCTCAACTAATTTTCCAATTATTATGTCTTCTTTGTTATCTTTCAAAAGGGAAAAATTTGAAGTACTTTGTGTGGAAACCGCTGCTTCCAGGAAAGAAGTTCCTACAAGTTTTCTGGAGGAAGCTTGGGCAATCTTGGAAGTCACCAAGACTATGCCTGAGGAGGCTTTGGTGGAATTAAAAACTGTGTCAAAGAGTTATGCTCCAATTACTTTGCAAAAGAAGGGACTCCTGCTCAAGGAAACAAAATCTATGTGTGATATTCTTGGAAACTGCTAGTAGGATTTGAATTTTTTTTAAAATAAGTGAAAGAAATGGCAAATTGTGAAATTGAGGCTTTAAGAGCAAGAGAAGAAAAGAGCGTTGAGATAATGGCTTGTTGGCGGGATGACAACAAAGCATTGTCCCATAAAATTGCCTCCCTGGAGGCAAAGCTCCTCAAAGCTTTGTCACAGGAAGGTAGTGGTAATAAGAGTCAAGGGCAGGATAATTGTAAGTTGGACTGGTTGGACCTGGATCCATCATACGCTGTTACCTGGAAGGAGCTACCTTTCCACCATGTGTCCTGACAGATCACAAGTCACTCCAGTACTTCAACACACAGTCCCACTTGACATGCCGCCAGGAAGGCTGGGTTGAGCGTCTATCCCTCTACCTGTTGTGCATTGAGTACAAGCCTGGGAAGAAACTTGTCACAGCTGACGCCCTCTCACAACTCTACGTAGCGTCCATCACCTGGGATGATGGCTTGGATCCAGATTGGCCAATGTTGTACCTCTGTCCTGAAGCAACTTGTTACAAATTCCTTAACTCAGTAACCATCTCCAAGCTGAAGGACAACAAAAGTCAGTTCACTACCAATGCTGGCAACGACTGCCGCTGGGCAGAGACTTGTGAGAAGACGCCTTACATTCCCACCACACAACAAGAAACAATATTGCATTATCACTGCATCTTGGGTCACATCAGAGGATGCAACCTATTTGAGATCATGAAACAAAAGGTTTGGTGGCTGTGTATGCGCCAAGTCATCTTGGATCTCCTCCAAAAGTGTGTGCTGTGTGAAAATAATATGTCTAAACCTGCACCCCCCAAGTCTGTCCTGCCCATTAAAGCCATGTAACCCTTTGAGCAGTGGGCCCTTGATGTTGTTGGGCCCCTCCATGAAGACAGACTGGGGAAGAAATACATCATAACTGCCATTGACTACTTCACTTGTTGGAAAGTGGACTGGGCAACAACTAACCACACCACCACCATCACCTGCTTCATTGGCAAGTAAATTGTGGCCCACTTTAGGTGGCCCAAATGTCTCATCACAGATGTTGGCCCCAAACTTATTGGGCATGTCATGAAGGCGTACTGCGCCAAGAATGCCCTCTAAAGGATAGTTAACACCCCCTATCATTTGAAAGCCAATGAACACAGATCAATTAAATGGCTCACTGGTTCAACTGATTGTCAAGCTCTCACAGGAGCACCCCAATACTGTGTGGACCAAACACTTGCCCACCGCTCTACTTATTTTACAAGAAAGAATCAACAGAGGCACTGGGTTCAGCCCCAACGCCTTGGTCTTTGGAACTCCTGACAGTCTGACAGGAGTTGAGCAGGGGAGGTTACAGTCTACAGTTCCCAGAAAGCCCCCCTGCTTACAACTCCATCCCTAAATCAATGGCGTGCCAAAGCCTGAGAAATAAAACACAAATGAATTGAAGGAGGGACAAAGCACCTTGAAGCCAGATACACTATAGGTGACCCCGTCTAAACCCTCAACCCCAATTAGGACAAGTTAGAACCCAACCACCTAAGGATCTTCAAGATAGCCGCAGTCTATGACAATCACACCTATCAACTTGAAGATGTCCAAGGAAACACCGAGAAGCTTCACCACAATTGCTTGTGCCCCTGCCACGCCATCCCCACACAATGGTTGTTTGTGCGGACCTTCCCAGATCTGACACAGACTCCGATCCTGGTGTCTGACAACAAGCAGGGATAAGGGGGTGTTGCAACCAAGTTTCCATACTTGCCTGCCAATGTATCTTAGGATACACAGGGGGCGCTCAATGAGTTGTCCCTTGACGTATCTAACAACATGAACCAATCTGATGGCAATATCAAAATGCGGGCACTTCCTCCTAATTAGGAGCACTACCAATTCAACCTGCTGATCCCCGCACAAGTTATTCCTTGGCTTTGAACCTTACATGGAACACTCCACTATGCCACTATCCCTGTGGCCTTGTGGCTTTCCCCATATAGTATATTAATCACAATATTCTACAATAAACAATACCTCATTTTATTCATTCTCCTCCTTTCTATTGGACTGTTGTATTCCCCAATTCAAATACTGAACTCTCATTAGTTCAGTTGAAACACTGATAATAGAGAACATGATCTCCAATATTGAACTCAGGCAAGGGAGAGCAATCAGCATTGTTGGGAGAGAGCTCAAGCACCTTGGTCTTATACACAGAGGTATAAGCAGTGGCCTGTATGTCAATTATGCAGTTGACTAGATCTTTGATGTGATTGTCAGGATTCATGGCCTTTTTGGAAAAGAGTAGAAGGCCCCCAAGAGCCTAGAGTGGTAGCCTCACGCCCATACAGTATAGCAAAGAGGGAATACCTGGTGACACAATGTTTGCTAAGGCAATAGGCAAAGAGAACAGCGGGTAAGTATAGGCCCCAGTTTGCAGCGTCAGAGTAAGTGAGTTTCCTCATGATAGAAACCAGTGTCAAATTTACATGCTTGACTGCCCCATTGGTAGAAGGATTATAGGGGGCAGAGAAAGACTGGTGAGAGCCCAAGGCTTTGAAAACAGAGTTTTTCAACTTGGTGTTGAAGTTAGTCCCATTATCAGATAGAAACACTTGAGGGCAGCCATGGCGGTAGAAAACATTCTGCAGCAGGAAGGCTGCGGTAGTCTTAGCAGTGATGTCTTTAGTAGGGCGAGCTTCTACCCACTTTCTGAAGTGGTCAACAGCAATCAGGATGAAGCGGCATCCAGAGTGTGAGCGGGGGAGAGGACCTACAGCATCAATGCTGACAGTGTGAAAAGCATTTTGAAGGGGAACTAGCCTGAACTTGTGAGAGGCAGCTCAAGGTTGCTGGAGCTGGCAGTTGTGGCAACTGGCTATGACGTCTGGAATCAGCAGACAGGCTTTCCCAGAAATAGTTTTTCTGGAGCCAGTCAAAGGTCTTGGCAATTTCCCCATGTCTAGTCTCCTTATGAGCTTGCAGCACTAGTGAAAGGCAAAGACTGGGTTGTACATATGGCAGGTATTGATCTTGTACTTTCTTGAAGAGCTGATTGTCATAAATGAGCATGTCTTTAGATAGTTTGGATAGGGCAATATGAACTTCTTCTGTCTTGTTATCCCAAGAGAAAGGATATCCAATTAGTTCATACAGTTGATTAGTCTCAGCAGGGTTTAGAGCAAGGATGGGCATTATGGATAATCCATCAGCGTTCTGATGTCAAATCCTGGGACGGTATAGCACAGTAAAGTCATAACCTTGCAGACAGAGAGCCCATCTAGCTAGCTGTCCTTCTGACTCCTTAAGCTGTTGTAACTACTTAAGCAAAGTGTGGTCAGTGACAACAGTGAAATAGGTGCCATACACATAATAGCAGAACTGTTTGACTGCATTCATTACAGCAAGGTATTCTTTATCTGTAACACTGTAATTCTTCTCATGCTTGTTCAGGACACAAGAAGTATAAGCCACAGGATAATACACACCCTCATCATCTAGTTGAGCCAAGATGGCCATAATAGCTAGGTTTCTAGCATCTGTGTAAAGAATGAACTCCTTATTGTAGTAGGATATACTAAGATGGGAGCCTCCTTGAGTTTTTGTTTGAGGGTCTCAAAAGCATGCTGCTGGCTAGAGGTCCATTAGAAAGGGACATTACGTAACAACTGGACCAAAGGTTTGCTTGTATTGGAAAAGTCAGGGATGAACTTTCTGTAGTAACCCATCATTCCCAGAAAGACTTGCACTTCCCGCAGGTTGGTGAGTGAAAGAATTTTGTTGATGACCTCAACTTTCTTGGTCATTGGGCAAATCCTGTCTGGGTGACTTCATGGCCCAAGAATTCAAGACACTACTTGAAGAAGGAAACTTGGAGGGTTTCAGTTTAAGGCCAGCTTATTGAATCTTTATGAACACTTCTTTGAGGTAATCCAGGTGGTCTGTAAAGGTAGCGCTAAAGAACGTTATATCATCCAAGTATACCAAGACACATGAGAGCTTCAAGTCACAGAGGATGGAGTCCATGGCTTGTTGGAAGGTAGCCGGGGAATTGCAGAGTCCCTGTGGCATACATGTAGGATCAAACAGCCCTTCAGAGGTAATGTGCAAAGCCTTTTATCAATCCTCAGGCAAAAGGTCAGCTTTCCAGTATCCAGATGCCGGATCCATTGCAGAGAAGAAATTAGAGCCTCCAAGATGGCAGAGAGCATCATCAATACACAGCAAGGGGTAGGAATCCTTCTTGGTTAAGGAGTTCAATTGTCAATAGTCTATCAAAATACAATGACCTACATCCTTCTTCTTCAAGATGAGCAAGGGGGAAGCCCAAGGACTTTGGGATGGAGCCAGTTGCCCAGCGTCTAGCAGTTGTTTGAGCTCTTTAGACACCTGAGCATCCTCCACGTGACTGCGGTAATATGGCTTAGCATAGAAGGGGGCGTCTCCAGTATCAATTTGGTGGATAACGCCTTTAGCTAGACCATAATCAGTGCTGTCTTTGGCAAAGATGTCTAAAAATTGATCTAGAAAATCAAGCACCTCCTTCTGTTGAACTAGGGATAGTTGCAGGAAATCTTGTACCGTAAACAAAGATAGGACTTGGGGCTTGTCTTCAGGTAGGTTAAAATCCTGGAACTTACTAAAGGGATGAAGTGACAGGAAATCAGGAGCATTCAGTAATTTTCCATAACAAACAACCTGCCCTTTAGACACAAGAATGGTGAGTGCAGTTAGGTTGGCTACCAGAAATTGAATAGGGTCTTTATGGGAGACATCTAGGATTCCAGGGCAGATGTAAGGTTCATTGCAATCTAGCAAGGGAGGGGAGTAAAACTCCAGGAATGTACACTCAGGTAGTTCATACAATATTTGGGAGTCCAAGATGGCTTGAGAGCCAAGGGGAATGGTTATAGCGGAAGTAGCCAGGAGAGGGATCCCCTCAGACGCAGGATAGGCCATAGGAGGACACTTTATATTGGATGAGTGGGTACAGTATTTTAGAGTGAAAATACCAGTGGGATATTCTAAAGCACACATCTTAAGGCGCTTCCTGGGAACTTTAACTGGCTCCTCAAAGATCAGAGGGGCTTTGTACCCCAAGATAGAGAGATAACCATCATTTAAGTTGATGATCCCCTTATATTCCCTAAGGAACTGGGTGCCAACTGGGAGATTGTAGCTCTTGTTTTCTAGGACAACAGCTGGCGCAGCTAGGAAGAGCTTGCCAAACTGCATGGGGAGAGCAAAATATGCCCCTATGACGTGAGTCATGGATAGCTCAGCTGTACAATGCAGCTGATGATAGTTAAGGTCAGGGGCAAGCTTGAGCTTCTTGACAAGCTTTGAGGAGAAAACATTAACAGGAGATTGAGTATCCAAGACGGCCTTGATTTTCACCTTCTGGATGGATATTTCCAAGTGAGTGGTAGTACAACCAAAGGGTGGAAAGACAGCCAGGATGTCTTGAGCTTCTGCTAGTTCTTTGTCCCACTTCTTAATCATGAATCTCAAGCCTGGAAACTCTTTATAGACAGTTTGGAGAGGAAGCAAAATTGACACATTCTTGAATACAGTGTTGGCAATTTCAGCAGCTTCTTATGATGAATCTACTAGCATGGGAGACCTCTTTGCTTGAGTGAGGTATGGGCGAGAGACAACTTCTTTGGCCTCAGGCAAAGGCTTAGTAGTTGCTGTAGACTTCCATGATTGTAATTTGTAGGGGACTGCAATGGTGACCTATCTGGCCACAGTTGTGGCACCCTTGACGTCTAGAAGGACTTTGCAAGTTCATTGTAAGGATGCAAGGGCCACAGGAAGACAAACCAGAATTAGAGGTGGCACAATTCTCTTGCACAACTGCTCCAGAATGGGTAAGGTGCATATCCTGCAGCAATGTCTTTATGATCTTTATAAAGGAAAGCATGGCCTTATGGGTTTTGAAATGGAGGCACAGAAGCTGGTTAACTTTGAGGGCTTGAGCTCAAGCCATGTAAGCTTCATGGGCCAAAAATTGTCTGTTTGTTATCAATTGCTGTCCCTCCATGTAGAATATATCTGAAAATTTATCTAGAGTCTCCTTAGGTTTGAAAGCAATGTGCATGAAGGCATCCTTCTTCACTTCCAAACTAAGGTCACCACTAAAATTTTCAATCAGAAGCTGCTTCATATCTTCCCAAGTCTTGATGGTGGGCAGCTCAGGCACCACCACCTCTTGGCAGGTCAGGTGTAGACAGTTTAAAATGTGCTCTTTCTTAACCTCATCCAAGGCTCTTCTCATGGCAGTTTCATAGATAGTTAGGAAAGCTGAAATATCAGAGGTTTTGGGGTCAAAGACTTACTTAAAGGTAGGCTTGAAATGTGCTTCTGAAGTTGGACCACTATTGTTGCTGTTGAGTAAATTTATGTGTGGGGAGAATTCTGCTTCAGATTCAGAGGGGGCTGTCTGGCCCACAGCTGACAAACTTTTCTTCAAGAGTAGTCAGGGTCTCAGCAGCGTGAGTACCCATATTATTAGCTAGTGTGGTCTGTTGTTCATTAACATCTAGGTGTTGGCCCTTAGTTGTTACTACCATGGAGAGCTCAGCCAGTCAAAAAGTAAGGGAAGGCCCCACTGAGAGGCAAAGGGCAAACCTGTCATTTACTGAGTCAATCAATCCACTCATTTATTGCACGTCCCTGTCTAGTTTGGCATGGTCTCATTTCAAATGGTCCACCTCATTAGCTAGAGCAATCAACTCTATAGCACATTGGATTTGAGGGGCTCCTGAAAGGCCAGGGCAACAGCTATCTTCATTTATAGCTCCAACTGAAATAGCAGCAGTTGCCACCATCTTGCGTAGGGCAGCAAGTTCTTGCTGTAGCTCAGCAACTTGAGTTGTCTAAGCAAGCACCTGATGATCAGGCTGAGGGGCTTCAGTAGGGAGTCTTTGACTGCAGAAAGAAGCTTGCAGCTCTCAAATGGCATTGTATAGTCTTTGCTCTCTATCTACCAAATCATCAGATGGGAGGAAGGTGGAGCATCTGGCTTGGGAGTAGATAATTCATTCACTTGAGTCTGGAGCTTGGCAATGGAAGCAGCAGTGATAACCCTTTATTGATCGAATTCCGCACTGAGCTCATTAAGATCTTTAGCAGCAAGGTCTGCTACCTTCTGCAGTTGTTTGAATGAATATGAGCTGAATGCATTGAGATGCTGTACAAGCTGTTCAAAGTTGGTGAGATAAGCGTTCAGGGTGGAATCTACTTGGGCTTTCCAGGGATGTTTCAACTGGTTAAACTCATGTAGATGCTCCATGACGTATTCAGGGATGAACTGGAACATTTTTCAATGGAATTAACCAAACAGGTTCTGGAGGTGACAGAATTGCGCTGATTGTCTGATACCAAGGAGAACAGGGAGTGGATCCACTGTCTGTAGGCTGCAAACTGATCCCAGTGATGAGTGACAGCTGCTTGTAGAGATGAAATCTCCTGAATGTGGAGCCCTAACACCATTTGATGGTGGGCTAAGGCAGGTTGTACAAAGGATGACAATAGATGCTCAGAGGAGCCAGCCGCTGAGAGAAGATGCTGTGGAAAATGCAGAGCCATAATCAATTTGTAGTATTCTGCTTAACTGAACTGCAATTGGAGGCAAGGGATGGCGTTGTCACAGGATTTTCCTAGGGCTACCTCCATGACTTGTTCTAAGTCAGGTGTAACCATGGGGTAGGTCACTAGGCAGGGACCATTCCTGAGGTTCATTATAGTGGGGACAATAGGCGGGTCTGTGATGTCTTCCTCAATAAGAGGACTGGTAATCTCAGGTGAATTTGACTCTTGTATAGGGGGAGGCAAGTGACCTGAAAACGTGGATGCAAAAGGGATAACCAAGGGGCTTACAGCCCCTGTAGTGAGCACCATTTAAGTTGTGTTCTGAGGCGCGGCACAGACACACAACAGGGAATCCTAACCTTAGGATTGGATTTGTACTAAGTCTTGGTTAGATGGCAGGGAAAGCTATGTGATTACCTTGTGGCCCTGGATGAATAGTCTCTACTAGTTGTGGCTAGACAGAGGTGCCAAAGTACTTGAAGACACAAAGAAAAAAATGTGAATAGAACTTAATGTTTATTGGTGAATAGGAAATGTAATATATAGTGGTTTAAAATACAACAAAACAATACCAGTACAGTAGGATCACTTGCCACAAGCATGAGTGGGGCAAGTGAGTTCTGCAGAGTCAGGAAACCAAACAACTGTATTTCCCAGTCTGGATATAGACTTATTTTGAGGGGCAAAAGCAAAAGAGAGAGATTTGTCCTCAAAATAACCAAGCAAATATGAAATCAAAACATGGTGAATGGCGGCTTTCCAACAAGATGGGTCACGCCTTAGGCACAGCTCCTTTGAGTTGGATGGAGTGTTGGATGTATTTCTCTGGTGGAAACCTGGGTAGAGCCTCTTTGAAGATTTCTGGATGGCAGGCTACAATTTTGCAATCCTGAGGCGTAGTGGTATCTTGGTGGTCCTTGAAGTGTATGGTCTTGTACTGGCAGGAGTCCCAGTCAATTGCCTTGAGATTCTCTTGTTTGTCAAGGGTCTCTGTAATGCGTACAAAGACATGTTCACACAGGAGCTGGTCCACTGAGTTAGGGTAGATCTGGTGATTGGCGTCTTCTTGTTTGATAGTCAGTACCAAGGTTTCCAAGTCTACATGGGGGTTATTTCTTTATAATAGGTCCAGTCCAAGCACAATGTCAAATTTGGGAAAATCAATGACAGGACCCTGGATGGTGGAATGCAGGTTCTCTAGCATGACAGAGAATGGAGCAGTTTCCCTTGTTGCAGCAATGTGATGTTCATCAGCTAAAACCACGTTCTTAATCCACAAAGGATTAGTGATTAGCTTGAACTTGTCTACAAAGCTACTGTTGACTAGGGTTCAATCTGCGCCCAAGTCCAAGGGTGCTAAGCCTGTGTAATTTTAAAAGCAGATTGAATAAGACATCAGTTTTTTGGGATGTCTGGCAATGGTGTGAAGTACTGGGTCTGCTGAGGGTACTTGGATCATTGGACATTGGTCCACGTCCTCTGGTTGGTAATCATTGTTAGGCAAGTAGGGGGTTGTGCGGGGAGAGCTTGGCTTGCTTAGTGCTCTCCCTGGGCTTTTCCCTTGTTTTGATTGTCTTGTGTGGCAGTGATACAGAAATGGGTATGGTTTGAAGGGCTGTTACTTCCATTTCCATGTCAATTTGAACCTGCGGGTTTGTGGTTTGCATTGTTGTTGTTCCAAGGGGCAGTCAATTGGAACAACCTAGATGGGTGAGAATCTTTGGGTTGCTCTCTCTTTCTGGTTTACGCCTTATGAAGAGAGTTGGACGTTTTTTCTGTTTTCTCTGCATTGCAATACAGAATTTGTAAGTTGGTCACTTGGTCCAGGTTTATGTGTCTCATAACATGTGAATTGAGTGCTTCATAGTACATGAGATGGGTAGCCAGAGTGTCAAACGCCATATCTGAGGGGCACATAGTTGAAGCTCCTTGTATGCTTGTGTGAGCCCCCTTCACTGTGCCTGTTTGGTTCAGATTCTATACATGGCGTATGATCATGAGTGTTGTATCCTTCAGCACAAATCTTGCCAAGAAGTCTTTCTTGAAGGTGTCCCAATTCTTCTCAGTGTGTTCTTCATGCCACTTGTTGCACCAGGTACCAGCATCATGAGTCAGTTTGATGGAGATTTATGCAATCCAAAACTGTTGTGGGCATTTCATTTGGGCCAGCTTGCTTTGGGCAGACTGGATCCATGCCACAGTGTTATTGTAATTGGCTCCAGCAAAAGATTCCAAGGCGGCGCTTCAAAGTCTATGGGCTACGTAGGCTGGCATGGTGCTTTTTTCAGTAGCTTGAGGCATGACAGCAGGTGTTTGAAAGAACCCTTGCGCTGACAGGGCATTTAAGGCGGGAACTGGAATTACCATGTTCTGGTACAGGACAAAACTATTGGGTATTTTTGCACCAGGCTTATACGGCATACAGTCCAGCAGAAGGCCAGACATGATTCTATGAAGGATTTTTTGACCACAGCAAGTATGGGTAACAGGCAGAATTTTGAGGTGTAAAGTAGGGTGGGGAACTTACCTGTGCTACCAATGCTGTAACTGTGCTGTTTTAGCAGATTTACAAGAGGTAAAATATTTGGAAACTAGATAATTGTCTTTATTTGGAGATAGGAATTATATAGCTGTTGTGAATTGTGGATATCAGGAACATGATTGTGTTGATCACTTGGTTGGATGGTGAAGGGAGTGGCTTGATCCTAGTAATGATTCAAGCGCTAAATTGAGGCATCCACCATGTAGTGATTATCATTTTGTCATGTTTCTAGGCTTGCAAATTTGATTTGACTTCCTAACTTGGCTTGGAGTGGCTGGATAATTGGATCGCAGATTGCAGGTCATGAACCTGCTTACTCAGAACCTTGCTGGCAGGTCAAGCCTGCTGTTTTGACACTACCTCAAACAACATGAGGAGTTTATGACCCTTAAAACCATAGGTCCATCATCTATTTCAAAACACAAGTCATCCTTTTGCAAAGACAAGAATGCTGGATGGTGTTTCTTCAAAGATTTAACATGAAAATCTAATATAAGCCTGGACCAGAACTTATTACTGCAGATACCTTGTCTAAGCTCTACTTCAGGGTCTTCAGGAGCAAAGACAAAATGGACCTAATCCAGACCCTTCTTTTACTCCTTACCAAGGACAAAGGACTCCCCCTGGAAACCACAGACATCATCTGTAACACTTTATTCAAGAACAAGCATCTATTTGTTGGTGTATGGATCACATTATACCAAATAAAATCAGATTAAATAATCATTCCTTACATTCTACACCAAGGGTGAACACTATCCTGTGTTATCATAGGGATCTTGGTCACACAAAGGAAAAAACCTTTACAAGCTTTTGAAACACAAGGCATAGTGACCCACCCTTTACTGCAACATCCACAAGGTACTAGACCAAAGCAAGGTATGTAAAAAATAATCCAAAAGAAATATATCATCTAATTCAGTACTCCTAATCTAAACATAATTACCATTCAAGTTCTGGGCGCTGGACATTTTAGACCCCATGTATGGAAAAGCAACAATAAAAAGTACCTAATTACTGCTATTAAATTTGTCACCAGGTGGCCAGTGGCACAGGCTGTCAAGACAAAAACTGGAACAATGCTGGTGTTTAAGATGCAGGTTGATAATCAGAATATTTGGTAAGCCAAAATTACTCATCACAGACGGTGGCAAAGAACTAACGCCTGATAATACCAATGTATACCTGACCAAAAAAGGAGCTAAGCACACAGTAAACACCTCTAACATCCTCAGGCCAACAGTAGAGTAAAGCGTCTGAATGGCAGCATGGTGAAAGCCCTCACCAAACTCATTGCTGGAGCACCCAAAGATTATCCTGAGAAGTTAATAGCTATCCTCCTTGTATTCTGGACTCAAGTGAACAGATTCACTGGGAAAAGTCCTTTTGAACTGGTCTATGGAACACAACTGTTAAGTACTTGGGCGCAGCTAAGGGATATAGCCGGAAATCCTAACAGCAGGATTGGGATTGGGATTGTACTAAGTCAGAGGTTGGTCTTCATGGATGAATAAGAAGTTAACTTTAAGGCCCTGGGAATAATAATGATCAGAATTCTACTCTAGCTAAAACTATGCAGATGGTGCCAAAGTACAAAAATAAACCCAAAAAAGTGTGAATAGAACTTAAGTTTATTGGATGATTCTAAATAATTATTATATGGCATATAATTACCACAAAACAGTAGACAGGTAGATCAATGGCCACTCTTACAAGTGGGCTGAATATCACTCATATCATCAATTAGAATGTAAATGAGTACTCCACCCAATTTGGAGCAAAACCCATTTGAGTTGAGAAAGGAAACCGAAAGATTTTCACACTCAAAATGTGACTCTACTAAAGGCAGAATTGATAAAACATGAACATTGTGATTCACAACAGCAACCTAATATAATTCAGGCCTTAGCAGAGCCAAATTAGAGATGTATAAATTGGTTTCATCCAGAACCAATCCCAATGTACACCTTACCAACTCTGATCAGCAAGCCAGATAACAAAAAGCTACAAGAGAAACTGTTCCCTCAAAAAGAAAGTCACAAGGTTAGAGAGAAGTTTTGGGTGATAAACATCAACAAAAGCAAGCTACAGCCAAGATAATAGGCCCTATTATTATCCTTAAGGTAGATAACAAAAAATCTCCCCTTGCCCAAGGTTTGGGCAAAAGAAAGCAGGGCAAACTCTAGTATCATAAAAGACTTATACCATTTAAAACCCAACAAAAGCAGCACAAGACCATGATCCCAGCAACAGAAAACAATTTGTGTAATATGGAGCCTGCATCTCATACAATCTCCCTGAAGACCTTCCCACATAGGAAGCCAACCCTCATCCAGGGGGATGTCAAAACAGTGGGGTTGACCTCCCAGAAAAAATTCTGCAAAAGAGACCCTTGCCATTCAAACCAACTTCTCCACCACTTGAAGCCAAATGCAGAATATAACTTGAATTATCAAAAAAGAAAACCAGAACCAATAATAACCTTGACCAGGTGTGTGACTGTACTACAGTCACTGCTGAGTATTTAGCCAAATAAATGCTCCAAAACATAAAGATATTCTGTTTTTGCTGTTTATTGCATATAGACAGATTTGGTTGGAATTCTTAATGTAAAGGTTCCTAGAAACTGGATATCTATGTATAATAAAAGAACAGAATATGGATGGTCAGTTAGGTCAGGCTAACTAGAAAAATTGAGGCAAGATTGGCCAAATCAATCTTGGAGACTAGGCGTCTCAAAACAGTTTTTATAATTGGAAAGATTAATTAATAAACACGAGCTAAAATAATTAATGAGGATCTAATTATATTAGTCAATTGCCTTGACTGTGTCAAGAGGTTTGTTTAAGGATAGACATGGGAAAACCCCCATAATTTACTGGGTTAAAAGCTCTGTGTTGGCAAATTTACTGGGTTAGAAGCGCTGCCTAATGAATTTGAGATGTGCCTGGTTTGAGTTTCAAAGCAGTTTAATGGGTTTTAAGGTGAAAAACCATTAAATGCAAAAATAACTAAATAAAGGCAAGAATGCCCAGGAATTCAGGTTTGATCAGCTGGTTCCCAGTTGGAACACTGATAGCTGAGTTTGGGATGTGCAATCCACAGGGTTTTGGCGCTGGGAGCTGGGGAAGCTCCATGCCAAATTGGTACATTGGGTTGAATGGATTCAGGTGTCATCTGCCCATTGTAGGTCAATTCTCATAGGTTGAGAATTGTTGGTGATTATTACCTAAAAGATCTATGTTGGATGACTTGAATGTCATAGGCCACATGACGCAAATCATTGGTTGATTCAGGAACCAGAGGGGTTTTCAGCTGTGTATGCCCCAAATGGTATATAAGCAAAAACAGTTAAACATTAATAAAATATATTCATTGTCAGTTTTGACGCTTTCCCCTCACCTATTTTTCAATTATCATGTCTTCTTTGTTAAAATTTGAGAGAGCTAAATTTGGAGTACTTTGTGTGAAGACCACCACTGCAAGGAAGGAGGTTCCTACAAGTTCATTGGAAGAAGCTTGAGCCAGCCTGGAGGTAACCAAGACTGTTCCTGCAGAATCTTTGGTGGAAGTAAAGGCTGCATTTGAAGAGCTGTATTCCAATTACTTTGCAAAAGAAGGGACTACCGCCCAAGGAAACAGAATCTATGCTTGGGATGCTTGGAACCTATTAGTAGGATGGGATGAAATCTTACAACAAGTAAAAGAGCTGGCAAATTGTGAAATTGAGGCGTTGAGAGCAAGAGAGGAAAAAAGCGTTGAAATTATGGCTTGTTGGCAGGATGACAAAAAAGCGTTGTCCCATAAAATTGCCTCCCTGGAGGCAAAGCTCCTCAAAGCTTTGTCACAGGAAGGTAATGTTAATAATATTCAAGGGCAGGATAATGGTAGGATGGACTGGTTAGGCCTGGATCCACCACAAGGTGGGAAATTAATTTGTAAATTTACTCATTAACAAGATCAAGCCACTCCTTGCCCAATTCAATTGATTGTTTGTCACAGTCTTGTTTTCCTTACAATAATTCACTCCAACTATACAATTCCTTATATCCTAATAAAGGCATTATCTAGTTATTAAACATTTTCCCTCTGTAACTCTGCTAATACAGTACAGTTATCACAGTATATATTAATTAGGATGAACTTGTAAATGTGTAGATTCATTGATTTTGTTGATATTTGATTTTTTTGTTGTCTTTTTTAGTTGCTATAGGGGTTTGTTGTTGGATGAAGTGCTTTACTTTAGTGAGTGAGTTCATTTTGTTCCCAGAAACCATAGTAAGCATAGCAGCTTTGTTTATGGCTGAAATCAGTTTGTTCTAGTGATTGGAACATTTTTTGTTGGACAATTATTAATCTTTTTCAGCTTACATCATTCATTGTGTGTCTAGACATTTTGCCAACTTGTGCACATTTTCTGTGGAATTAGCTAATATTTCCATCAAAAAAGTTGAAATTTGTTATATTGCTGAACCATTTTTGTTTATCTCAACAGTTTGTAAAACTGATATATATTTTCTAGCATCAAAATAAATGCTGTTGATATGGGGGTTTCTTATTTGTAATGCTGTAAAGTAAGGTTCCATATCTACTTTTGAGATAGCATTTTTTGAGATGGTGTTTAATCAAGATGGTATATTTTGAGATCTCACTTTTGAGATACCATGTTCTATTAAATGAATATCATTAGATTTAACTTTAAATCTGTGCTTGAACCAGGAAGCTACCTAGTTATTGTTAAGAAAGATATCCCACTAAAATATCTTTTAATTTTTCTACATGATAGGGAGTTAGTTATAGTTAAAAAACATTATTTAAATTAAATTATTTTAAATAGGTATGCTTAAAGTTTTCTGGAAAACATCAAAATAAATTTCAGGAAAATTTTTGTTGTACCTTTTTTGTTTTAACGCTTAAAGTAAAAATACTTTTAAAGTGATTATTTAATTTTTGTGAGTTTAGGTTTGAGATAAATATTTTTAGATGGCTACATATATCTTAATTTAAACTTATGGGTCATATTTCCCAACAACTAACAAGGATTTATGGTCATCATGGTTGTACTTTGGCTTATGGATCTAGGTTTCTCATTTTCAATGATAATACACATTAAAGCTTTGTTATCAAGTCAAAAGTTGAAATTCTCACAATTTTAACGCTTTTGACACAGAAGTGTCAAGAGTTTGATTGGTTGCACCAGCTGCAAACAATAAGAGTTAGGGTAGGAATAAAAGGAAATATTTATGAAGACACATTCATTAAAGTAATATTGATTTATGTTAGATAGTTGTTCAAAGCAGGCTTGATAATCTAAGTGAAGTTCCTTGCATTTACATAAATGTAAGGTTTAGGTTTCAAAATAAACTCCATCTGATGGGGAACTAAATACATTTTCATGAATGAAACACGATCCGGATTCCTTCTAGGTAGTGTAAGGTTTAGCTTTCAACTTCGATTAACTGAAGTTAACTTCAGTACACAATCCGGGCTATATTTCAATTGCTATAATTTGCATTTATTACTATTCCATTATAAGAAGTTCCATGGAACTTTTAAAAATGTTCTATTTTAATGGTAAATAAGATTCTTTTTTATCTACCTCCGATAATCAATTGATTCGATGCCAAATCTCTACTCAGTCTTTACAGAAATCCAGCTACCCAATTGAATTTGCATGCTAGCTAAACTAGCTAAAGCAAGGATTTATGACTACTTACAATTGATAAATTTTATGATTTAAGCAAATTACTTCATCATTAGAAAACCGCCAATAAAATTGAAGCAGTTATTAAATGAATTAAATGTGTCGCAACATCTACAATTACTCTCCCTTGGGAAACTAATTCCCCAAATGACTCTCTAAATGATTCCCCAGCTAATTATTAAGTTGGTGGCACTGTTATCATTTGACCGTCTATTACGGGGATCAAACATCTTGAGTCCTAAGCAGAACACAACTTGGACAAGACTTGTAACTTAAGAGGAACAATTACTTGGATAAGCCCTATGACTACCATGACATACATGGACAGTATGTGGCTCCCCATGATACTATATAATATTCTAAACTCATATCAAATAAAGTATTGTTCTCTTCTGAATTCCCCCTTTTTTACATACTGTCAAGGAGCTGGATGTACAGGTATTCTGGTCATCACCAACACACTTAGCATCCAGACATTGCCTGGTTTGGTGCCAATCCAATATACAGTTCTACATACCAAGAAAGACAAAAAACCAATATCACATGACTTGTCCAATTATCCAGTGACTCAAACCCATCCTGCACATGACCATCCTTATCTTTGATCCAACTTATATCCTTGCCACAGCGCAAGCTATGAAATTCAAAAACTATGATCTAATAAAATATACTTCTCTTCTTCTTAATTCCATATTCAAAGCTTCCCCAAAAGTTGCTCCTCATCACTGGTAGCAGCTACAGTTTTTTTACCACACCCATGAAAGAAAGAATGACTGAACAGAACCCGCCCACCTTTTCCCATGTACTCAACCAGGCTACATCTCAGGATACCTGGAAGACGTACTTCTGCACCCACAATATTGACAAAGATATACCTAGTGGATGCAGCACATTTAGGGGACTAGTCATCCCCAAAGCATGCACCAAGATAATTCAATACATTCTCTCTCCCACCACAAACAAACACACAACCGCCTATAACAGGCAAAGTTATCAACACCAAGTTCATTAGTATCAACAAGTTCTTTGGTAAAAACAAGGAAAATATCATCAACTGGATAGACCACTCAGCTGATAAACTCCATGCCAGCCTCATCCCCCACAAAAAATAGGTCCAGGAAGCCAGCAAGCGCCTGTACAAGGCCACAGATAACTGGTTTACCACTTGGGTCAGATCATAAACTGATGACCAGCTTGACAACTGGGAAGAGTTCAAAGCAGAAATCACCCACAATTTCTGTGTCACCACATCCCTCCAAGACATTGCAATACAGCTCAGCAATCTTCCTCAGAAGACCACTGTCAAAGCTTAAGCCAATGAATTTGAGGAAATATATTGCAAAATTCAAAACCCAGCACAAGCTGACAATGCGCACACAAGAGAGTCATTCATCAACAGAATGAACCTCTCAGTTGCTGCCCTCATCTTCTCAGAGGCCAACACCTCTATGCCCGCGCTCATTGCAGAAGCCAAGCACACAGAAAAACGCGCAAACATGGAATATGCTACATGCAACAGCAACCGCCCTTCAAACAGCAATGATAGAGACAATTCTAATGGCAAAAAGAGCCAAAACACCAATCATAGCAAAGGCAACTCTAATCAAAACAATGGCAATCATAGCCAGAGTGCAAACCACTCCCGTCTCAAGAAAGAGGACACCACCAAAGTGAATAATGCTGAAACAGCAACCCACAATGAATCTGACACCACATTCTCTGATCTCAAAGGTCTTGAAACAGAGGAATAGGTACAAGAGGAGGGGGAACAGGATTAAGTGCCCCTTTCTCCCCCCAAACCAACAATAAATTGTACCAAGGTACAAACTTTTCTGCTTGCATTCCATGTGTCCTGCAATCTTCCATCTTTATGAACGTAAAAATTAAAGATCACTCACAGCTTCTTGTATACCCATGCAATTATAAATATCATACACATAAAATTTTATTTGACTCTGGTGCACAACACACCATGGTAAGCAAACTATCTGTAACCAAATACAAAATACCAGTTGTCAAATCTAACTTCAAATATGCCAGAATGGCAGACAAATCAAAGGTTCTACTTGAAGGCAAAACAACTCCCTTCAGAATTGACCTCCAAGGCATTCAAACCTCCATCAAAGGACTTGTAATGAACAACATAAACTACAAAATTGTAGCAGGCATGGACTGGTTCACCCAAGTGAACCTCAGCGTATGTTGGAAACAAAGACCATGGCCATCAAACACAATGGAGTCAATTTCAACATTCTCAAAGAACCTAACAATCTCATCATAAGAGACACAGTATTTGTCCAAGTCCTAAATCAGGACAACTCAGAACGTCTAGCCAAAGACAGATCCCCTCTACATAATGAGGTACACCAAATTCAATAACATGCAAACAACCAAAATTCTATCCCAGAGCTTGCAGCACTCCTAAAGAAATACACTCATGTATTTAAGGAAGAGCTCACAGAGCTACCCCCTGAACAGGATGTCAAACATGGCATTGTCCTATGCAAGGCCATGCCCAAACCTGCACCTCTCTACAGACTCTCCCACATGGAGACACAAACCCTCAAAAATCACATTGAGGATAACCTAGCTAAAGGTTTCACTTGCCCATCCAAGTCCCTGTGGGGGGGCAGCAGTGTTCTTTGCAAAGAAAAAGGAAGGCCCACTCTGTCTATTAACAGACTACAGAGCTCTCAGTGCAAGCATGTTAAAGAATAAATATCTCCTTCCACTCATAGAGGATCTATTTTCAAGACTCTCAGGAGCCAAACTTTTCTCCAAAATTGACCTCACCTCAGGTTATAACCAAGTCAAAGTAAAGGAAAAGAACATACCAAAAACCGTGTTCCACACACAATTTGGATCATTTGAGTGTAGGGTAATGAACTTTGGGATGACCAACGCTCCCACAAAGTTTTTCACTATGATGAACCAAGCACTAAATAGTCTCTCAAATACATTATGCTACCTTGACATCATCATCATATTTTCAAAAACAAAAGAGAAACACTTCATGCATGTCCGCAAGACACTTGAACAACTTGCAAAGCACAAACTCTATTCAAAGCCTAGCAAGTGCCAATTTATGGAAAAGGAAATCTTTTTCTTGGGCCATATTGTCTCTGAAAGCGGCATCAAAGCAGACCCAGATAAAATAAAAGCCATAAATAACATGCAACGCCCCACCTTTGTAAACAAGTTAGATGCTTTCTTGGAATGATAGCTTACCTAAGGAAATACATCAAAGACTGCGGGAAACTAACCAACCAATCAATGACCTAACCAAAGGTAATGTCAAAAATAAAATCATCTGGACACCAGAATGTGACAAGAATTTCCAATTTTTAAAACACGCTCTGCTAAAAGCACCAATCTTGCAATACCCTAAAAACAATGGGTGCTACAAGCTCAAGTCAGATGCAAGTGACACTGCCATTGGTGCAGTACTACACATCTTCCAGCCAGGACAGAAAGACTTCCTTCCAGTATGTTATGAAAGTAGAAAACTAACTAACACTGAGCAGAGGTACCCAATATACAATAATGAATGGCTAGCAATATACCACTTATACAAGAAATGGAGATGTTATCTAGAAGGACATTCAAATGTCTGAGTACAAACTGAACATAAATCCTTTAGCTATTTTAAAACTCATAATGCACTTGCACAGCAACAAGCCAAATAAATGTCCCTGCTGGAGCAGCTCAATTTTGACATCCAGTATAAAAGGGGGCAGAGCTGATCACAACTAACGCTCTCTCTAGGCCATGTCAGCCAAGAGAGGATCATCCTGACCACCTGGACCCTGACTGGCCCAACCTATATATCACTGAGTACTAGACAATTCGGAAAGAACCCTCTATACATCAAGTAACCCATGATACATTAGTAAGGAACAAAAAATTTCCACATATCATATGGCACAGTTTACCGCATCATTAAAGATAAACATGTCCCCTATATCCCACTTGCACAAAGATTCAACACAATACTAAGACACCACTGCTTACTAGGACATAAAAAATCTAACAACCTATACCTCACTCTAAAAGAGATAGTATGGTGACCCAATCTTAAACAAGACATAGTTGACGCTTTGAAAAAGTGCATGTTGTGTGAGAAATACGCCAGCACTAAGGCTCCACAACCAACAGTTAATCTAGTACCAGACCCTAAACCATTCAATGTTTGGGGGCTGGACGTGGTGGGACCCTTCCCAGAAGCAAAAACCAAACAGCAATTCCTAATTATAGCCATCAACTTTGCTACACACTGGCCCATCTGCTGGGCAGCACAGAATCACAAGGCAGAAACTATAAATTGCTTCATTAACAAGTCAATAATAGCCGGCTATGGAACTCCTGACTATATCATAACTGATGGAGCCACAGAACTATCAGGACATGTAGTAAATAAATATTTAAAAAGAAAAAATATCAAACATTCCACAACCTCTCCATACAGGCCACAGGCCAACAGCAGAGTGGAACGCCTAAAAGGCAGCCTTATCAGGACCCTAGAAAAATAATGGATGGCAAAGCCAAAGACACATGGCCACTATATGTGAAACATGCATTACTAGTATCCTGAGTCTGCACCAATCAAGGAACAGGCTATTCACTGTTTGAGCTAACCTATGGTTACAAACCAGAAATAATTACCCACAACAAGTAGCCATACATAAAGATCCCCCTGGGGAAACCCCCCATAGTAGAACAAGTACCAAATCTACAACACATACGCCTCAAAGCTAAAATGGCAGAAATAAAGAGGCTCAAAACACAAAAGGTAACCTCCACAGAGGAACCACTTCCCATCAACTCCCTCATCTGGGTTCTAGCTGGAAATAAGAAGAAGCTGGATTCAGCACAGAGAACAGGGAAGAGTCATCAGATACAGACCAGGCAGAAACACCAATCTAGTTAAGTTCCAAGGCGCCAAGGACCCTGTCATCAAGAAATACCACAGATCCTGCCTTTGCCTCAGCAAAGGGAAACACTTGACTTGGCTAATACCCACTAGCAAACAACTCCAGGAACATTGTTGTGTTTGGCTCCTGGGGACAACATCCAGGAGGACACAGCGGGAAATCTTTATAACAAAAGATTTGAGGTTTGAAGATAGCCTGAGGTTAGCCTTCAGGGCAAAATTAAGGGCACATAACTTAATTTCCTGGAATACAAGATGAGGAATTACTTTTGGCAAAGAGGAAAGGAAAAGGCTTGAAGAATATTAAATTCAACACAAATGTGGATAAACTTGTCTTTATTAGGAGAATTGATTCTACTTAAATAGTAGACAAGGGCCAATGATTACTCATTATGTAGACAGAGTGGCAGAGGGGGTCATGTTGGGGTAAAATCATACCAGGATCATTCACAGGCTGGTATGGCAATCCAGAATGGGTGGACATTGAAAAAGACCCATTTACTGAAGGCAAGGAATTCCCAAACTTGAAGGAAAAACCAGCCAAATCTTTGCACATATCATTATTTGAAGGCCATATCAAAATAGCATTAATGGCACAATTTTCAACATCTCCCCCCTCAAGATTGGACACAGGGAGTTGATATATGCGGAGGAATTTGGAATGAACTTAGGCAAAAGGACAGCCAGATGACAGCAGCTTCACGGTATACTTGTTGCCCTTCTTGAAGGTGACTTCACAAGGTCCAACCCAGAGAGAGTCTAGCTTATGGGCTCTGCCTCCAGTACAATTCTGATAGTAGAGGACTAGGTCACCTACTTGGTACTCAGGGAGGGGGCTCTAGAAGCATTGGAAGGTGAGAGCTCTAAAGCCGCGACCTTATAGGCAGTTGAATATGCTGTTGCCTGGATGTCAATGATACATTTAGTCAAGTCTTTGACATAAGCCTCAGGATTGGCAGAAACATCAACTTTGATCAAAGGGGGTCCCAAATTGAGGGAGTTGGGGCTTCAAGCCCATACAGCATGGCAAAGGGAGATTGGCCAGTCACTTGGCTACTACTGAGTTGGTACACAAAGAGAGCATCAGGGAGGAACATATTCCAATTGGCGGCATCAGAGAGGGTGAGTTCCCTCATTATGGACACCAGGGAGGAATTGGATTGTTCAATAGTTCCATTGTTTGACAGGTTATACGGCGCAGAGAAGGATTGGTGGGTACCCATATCTTCCACAATAGACGTTATGAGGCAAGCATTAAAGTTGGTGCCATTGTCAGAAAGAAGGACTTGAGGGAAGCAATGTTGGCAGAAGATATCTTGCAACAAGAAATTAGCAGTGGTCTTGGCAGTTATATCTTTTGTTGCTCTGGCTTTGACCCATTTGTTAAAATGGTCTACAGCAACTAAGATAAATTGACACCCAGACCTAGAACAAGGGAGAGGCCCAACAGCATCAATACTCACAGTGTGGAAGGCATGTTTAGGGGGGATGAGTTTAGATTGATGTTGGGAAGGGCGCGGGTGTTAGAGCTGGCACAAATGGCAGGAGGCAAGAACATCAGGAATTAGAAGGCCATGTTTTCCCAGTAGAAGTTCTTGTATAACCAGTCATGAGTTTTTGCTATTACTCCATGTACAGTATCAATGTGAGCTTGGAGGATAATTGCTATCCTCATGCTAGGACAAACTTAGGGAAGATAGGCATTGTTGACTTTCTTGAAGAGTTGTCTATCTCAAATTATAGTGTCCTTTGATAGGATCTGTAGAGCCAAATGGATGTCTTCTGGCTCAGTGGTCCAGGAGTCAGGATACCCTATTAACTTTTATAGTCAATCAGCGTCTGCAGGATGGATAGCTAGTATAGGCATCCTTGACAAACCATCAGCATTCTGATGTTGCGCACCAGGACAATGTACCACAGTGAAATTGTATCCTTGCAAGCACAGAGCCCAACGTGCTAATTGACCTTCAGGCTCCTTTAACTGCTGTAGACACTTGAGGAATGAATGGTCTGTGACCAAAGTAAAATGAGTCCTGTAAATTTAGTGCTGGAACTGTTTCACAGCATGTAGAACTGCTAGGCATTTCTTCTTGGTTACAATATAGTTCTTATTGTGCTTGTTCAGGACTCACAAAGAATAAGCCACAGGTCAATCCACGCCTTTATTGTCAAGCTGGGCTAAGATGGCACCCACAGCTACTCCACTGGTGTCAGTGTACAAGATGAATTCCTCATCATAATCAGGGTAGACTAGGATGGGAGCCTCTTTGAGCTTGGCCTTCAGTGTTTCAAAAGATTGCTGCTGGCTGTCAGTCCATTTAAAGGGTATATTGCAAAGGAGCTGGACAAGGGGTTTGCTCAATTCAGCAAAGCCAGGGATAAATTTTCAATAGTATCCCATCATACCAAGAAATACTTGGATCTCCTGTAGGTTTATGGGAGGAAGCATCTTTTCAATGGCTTACACCTTATTATTTATGGGGTGGATTCCAGTCTGGGTGACCTCATGGCCCAAGAATTTAAGTTGTTCTTTGAAGAAGGAGCATTTGGAGGGTTTGAGCTTCAAGCCAGCTTCTCAAATCTTGATGAAGACAGCCTTGAGATAATTCAAATGGTTGGTAAAAGTGGATTTGAACACAGTGATGTCATCAAGGTATACAAGGACACAAGAGAGCTTTAGGTCTCATAAAATGGAGTATATAGCTTTTTGAAATGTAGCCAGTGCATTGCAGAGTCCTTGGGGCATTCAAGTAGGTTCATAGAGCCCCTCTGAGGTAATAAGGGCAGCATTTTTCCAGTCTTCTGGAGACAATTTGACCTGCCAGTATCCAGAAGCTAAATCCATAGCAGAGAAGATAATAGAGCCACCCAACTGTCTGAGAGCATCATCAATTCTAGGCAAGGGGTACTAGTCCTTTTTTGTGAGCAAGTTCAGGCGGCGGCAATCCATTACAATGCAGTTGCCTCCATCCTTATTCTTGAGGATCAATAAGGGGGGAGGCCCAAGGGCTCTGAGAAGGAGCCAAGAGTTCAGAATACAAGAGTTGTTTAAGATCCTTTGAGAACTGGGCATCCTCTACCCTACTACGGCAGTATGGCTTGGCACAAAAAGGCAGTGCATCACCAGTATCAATCTGATGGATGACCCCTTTAGCTAGGCCATAGTCTGTAGGTCCAGAGGCAAAGATATTGCTAAGTTGGTTGAGCAGGTCTAACACGTCTTTTTGATGGATGGGTGACAGTTGGGGGAAGACAGCAGTGATGAATAAGGAGAGAATTTAAGGATGGTCTTCAGGTAGATTGAAATCACCAAAAGTTCCAAAAGGGTAGAGGGATGCCACTTGTTCTGCTCCCAATATACGACCTTGCCCTACAACCTGGCCCCAAGACACCTACATGGGTAGGGCTGTCAGGTTGGCAAGCAACAGTTGTATAGGCTCCTTGTGAGTTTGATCTAGGATTCCTGGACACAATCAAGGTTCTTACAGCTTAGGGATTCAGGTAAGTAGAGTACCAGGAATGACTTTTTGGGTAGTTTGTAAGAAATATGGGAGTTGATAACTACTTGAGAGCCTGGAGGGATGGTGATAGCTGTTGGGGCAAGAAGAGGTACACCTTTCTCCGCAGGACAGGAAGGAGGAGGGGTGCACATGTTGGAGGAGTGAGTCCTATACTTGAGAGAGAAGATACCTGTGGGGTACTCAAGCACACAAGTTTTAAGATGTTTTCCTGGGAGCCACAGAGGTTCCTCAAAAATCAAAGGGACCTCATATCCTAAGAGCAAAAGATATCCATCTTGAAGATTTACAATCCTGTTTTATTCACAGATGAATTGTGTACCAACCAAGAGGTCATAGCTTTTGTTCTCAAGGACAACAGCAGGGGAAGCAATGAGGAGTTTCCCAAACTTCATGGGTAGGGCAGAGTATGCCCAATGGCTTGGGTTTGTGCCATGTCAGCTGTGCCATAAAATTGAGTGTAGTTGAGTTCAGGGGCCAGTTTAAGCTTCTTCATTAGTTTTGAATATACTATGTTGACTGGAGAACCCGTGTCCATGATGGCTTTGATTTTAACCTTTTGGATTGATACTTCCACATGGGTTGTATCTTTCCCAAAGGGGGGGAAAGACGGCCAGCACATCCTGTGCAGCCTCTAGCTCTTTTTCCCATTTAGCTAACATGCATCTTAAGGCAGGAATCTCATTATATACAGTCTGCAGTGGGAGAGATACAGTCACATTTTAAAAGAGAGCTTTGGCTAGCTTGGTGGCCTAGTCAGAAGAGTCAACCAAGACGGGAGGTTAATAGCCTGGGCTAGGTAAGGGCAAGCTACCATGGCCTTTGATTCACTTGAAGGTGAACAAGAAGTAGTGGTGGTTTTCCCTGAACAAGGCTTGTAAGGGACAGACACAGTTTCTGGAACAGCCAAAACGGAATAGCCATAACTATCAGACTCTTCACTATCAGAATCTTTGAGTTTGGAATCACTGGAGAGATTGTGGAATAGGTGAAGAATAGTTGGGCCAGAGGAAGGGGTAAACCCTCGTTAGAAGGAGAATCAGGAGGAGACAGGGGAGATTGGTCAGCAGAGAGTAACTCTGCCTCTAAGCTGACCTCTCTTTTCCTGCCTGTTCCTTAGGGTCACAACCCTCTACCTGGAGATTAGTGCAGGTACATGAGTGGTGCCCTATTTGACTGTAGTTATGGCATCCTTGCCTCTTAGTCTGTCCACTTGAACCAAGAGTTATGATACACGGGATAGAAGAGGTGGTCCTGGCATTATTGACTTTATTTTTACGCACCACAGTACCCCCATGGGTCAAATGCATGTATTGTAAGAGCGTCTTAATACTCTTCATGGATGTCAGGATTCACCTTTTTCATTAGCTGCTATTCTGCTTCCTTTATATATTTATTTGCATTTTTGGCTTCTAAGTATTACCAGGATTGTTGCTGTCACTTTACTCTTAAACTCCTATTTTCCCCCTACATTTTTCATATTTGGACTTCATATTTGGCTTAGTTGAAGCCTATTTATGATCTAAATGATGAATTAATACTTTCTGAACATTACTTACCTCTTGCCACCCGGTTTCAAACTCTGGATCTACACTAGGAAGATTAGTAATTGGCTCCAAAAGTCTTATTTTTCACTATACACCCGCTTACGTCCTTCCTTTCAGTTCAGACTGATTTTTCCTTCTTTTTTCACTTGCTCTAACCAGAGAGCTTTGCTGTAACTGTTTCCTCTCCTCCTTCTGAGATCTCCTTTATGCTTGTTCTAACTGTTTAAAGTTAGTTCAAAAAGTTGTCCCACAATTCATGGTTCTTCCTCACAATGATCTGATAACCTTTTTAGGTTAAACTTTTACTTCCAATTTGCACCTCATTTGTCCAAGCTCAATAAAAAGGCTTGGTCTACCAGTCTCAAAAATAAGTTGAGATTGTTTGACTTGAACCTCAAAAAGGTACTTGTTAGGTTTTGTGGCTTGTTTTTCTTCTTTGATCTTAGTTTAGTTTTGACTTTTTGTTCCAATGATTCCTTTTGATTTTCTTCTTCACCAGTTAGGTAGTTTTTATAGTAATACACACAATTTAATTATTGATAGCTTTAATCCTCCCACTAGTACAGAACAATTCCCAGACTTAGAGATTGACTTTTTTACCAAATCATCCGTCATTAAGACTGGACTCTATTTTATCTTCTTAGGATTAATAAACCGTCTTAGTCCTTATTTTGCCTTGTATAAGCTTTTAGGAGCTCTAGTTCAGTTGCTTTTGCAGACCTTGTCCACCTTTTTATATTTGAATAATATAAATTTTAATGGTTTAAAGGCTTTAGTTTACAACCATCTTCCCCAGACCATGAGACTCTACATTATCTCAACTTCACATGGCAATATGCCAGAATTAAACCTTTCCTTCTCAACCATACTTTTGTTTGTTTTAGCAGTCACCTTATTTTGCACACTAGCCTTGTCCTTTCTTTTATACCTTATTTCACTTTTATTCTTTAATAATAAGTCTCCCATTGATAAGGATAATACAGAGAAAATTTCCACCTCCCATAGTCAGACTGTTATACTCAATAACATTTCCAAGTTTAAACAATTATCTAATTCTTCTGATAGCACCTTCAATTTATTAGCTTTCACACATGACCACTTCCTAGCATACCCTCTGGAGTTCAACTCAGACTCTCAAAAGGTTATCTACCTTGCTAAGCAACTTGAGGGGCCTATGTGCAGTTGGTTCTGTGAGTCATCTGTCCAAGATCCTTCTATCCTTGAAAGCTACAACCGCTTTGTATCCAAACTACTTGCACACGCTGCCAAAGAAGGAACCAAGGAAGAGCCCGCCATCACTCCAAATACACGCTTCTCCAACTGCACACAAGGAACTGGGTCTTTGGCTGATTACAACAAGCCTTTCTGTGAGATACAATCCCAATTAAAGGCCACTCACTCCGAAGCTTGTGACTTTTACATACTTGGTTTATACCCTGATCTTAAGGCCTTTCTTATCCACCACAACCTTCCTGAAGAGGTGGAACCACTCATCAAGACAGTCTTCAAATAGGAAAAGAAGTTCAGAACTATATCAAAGCCACTTCATCCTCAATCAATCCTGACCATCAACCAGCCTACCACTTGACTGACAATCACCTTGCGCTCCTTCCCTACTGTAAACCCATCCAATACCTCACCAGTCTCTGCCTATAAACCAAAGAAGGGTGGCAGATACTGTTTGACTGCCGCCAAAGCTCTCCACAGACGACTGAATAAACTATGCTCTTACTGTGGTCAGGGTGACCATCTGGTGGCAAACTTCCCAGATCCTCAACAAATTCCCTGCCCTAGCCCGGAACTTGAACTTACTCTGGAGAAAACAACAACAGATCCCACAGGTCCCTCCAACCATACACAGATTAATAACCTTCAAACTCCTGGGAAGTCTTCTCTGCCTTTCATACAGATTGTGATTCATGGTCCTGTCTCCAGCGTTAAAACCTTTGCCTTGTTGGATACGGGTGCCAACGTGAATTACATAGACTCCAGACTTGCCAAAGCTTTGAAGTTCTTGCCTGGCTCAAAGATTGACACCTGTGGTCCCAAAAATTTGCCTGTAACAGATTTTGAGATAAAACCTCCCATTCTGTTCCGCCTGGGTAAGTCCGCCTTTCACTCACATTTTGTCAGTTCCGGGTCACTAAACTTCCCTGTTTACCTTGGCATGAATTGGTGTGAGGAAGTTGGCCTCATTGTCAGATTTCAAGAATGCAAAGTTGATTTCTACACACATGACATGCCCTACTCCCTAGACCTCTTAAGAAAACAGCATCTCCCCACTAGTTTTTGGAACTTTAAGATGTTCAACTCCTGCACCATCATACCTTCCACAGAAGCAGCTCTGGCCAACAGTGGTATTCCTCTCTGCATAAACAACTATGAAGAGGTATTCAGGGACAAGCAGTGCCACAATATGCCTCCTCACAGACCATACAACATCCAGATCAACTTAACCAAGGGAGAAAATCCACGCTGGGATAAGATCATTCCGTTATATGATGCTAACAATAAGTTGCTCTTGGAATATATCAACAACAAACTTAGTAAAGGCTTCATCACTTGCTCTATGTCACCCTGCTCTTTGCCCATCTTCTTTGTTGCCAAGTCTGATGGCTCCAAACGACCCTGCATTGATTATTGCGCCCTGAATGCTATCACAATCAAAGATTGCTGTCCCATCCCATCTGCCAAAGACCTCACTGACTGCCTCTTGGGTAGTCAGATCTTTTCCAAGGTTGACCTTCATGCAGCTTTTAACCAGATCTGTGTTGCCAAAGGACACAAGTGGAAGTCTGCCTTTTGCACTCTTTTTGGTCTCTACAAGTACAAGGTTATGCCTTTTGGCCTGTGTATTGCACCTTTGACGTTCCAAGCTCTCATGAAAAAAGTTCTTCTTCCATTCCAGAAAGAATTTGTGGTAGTTTATCTTGACAAAATCTTAATATACTCCAAGAACTCTTCCAACCACGTTGATCACCTAAGAAAGGTCATGGCCAGGCTTCAAGAATACCACCTGTACTGCAAGCTCTCTAAGTGTTGCTTCTTCCAGACAAGTGTTCAATTCCTTGTATATATTTTCACTAAGGAAGTATTTGCCATCACTCCAAGCAAACTCAATGCTATCCTCTCCTGGCCTGTACCAAAGAATTGCAAAGAACTCTGTGGGTTCCCTGGTCTTGCCAACTACTGTCACAAGTTTTTCCCTGGCTTCAGCAGCATTGTCCTTCCACTCACAAATCTGACCTCCACCAAGGTTGAGTTTAAATGGTCTACTGAAGCACAAGATTCTTTTGAGCAAATCCGCCACCTGTTTGCCACTCCCCTGGTCCTGCTCATGCCCAATAGCAACAAACCCTTCTTCCTGGAGACCAATGCCAGCAACTATGTTGTTGGTGCCATCCTTCTTCAGCATGGAGTGGATGGTATGATCCATCCTGTAGCTTACTACAGCCAGAAGCATCTTTCTGCTGAGAAGAACTACCCTGTCCACAACAAGGAACTGCTCGCAATTATCAAGTCTCTCAAGCATTGGTGCCGTTACCTCAAAGGAACCTCAGATCCTGTTAGCATCTTCACAGACCACAAGTTCTTACTGTTCTTCATCCAAGCCCGCCACATGTCACAACGACATGCTCAATGGGTGATTGAAATCACCAACTTCTTATTCACCATCACTTACAAGAAGGGATCCCTCAATGTTCTCCCTGACCTACTCTTTTGACACCCCACAACTGATGACTCTGACCCTGAATATGAACGCCTTATACCAAGGCAGTTCTCCCTGCATCTGTCTTCATCAACCAGATCTCAACAATCCTTTTCAACTTCCCAGACACCTATTCCATCCAGAAGGTCCAGTCAGAAGACCCTGCTTCAAACAAGATCATCCAAGACCTTTTATCTGAAGCAATACCCCCCTCAGAGTATTCACTTGAGATCAGTCTCCTTCTCTTCTGCAAACTGGTTATGGTACCTGATAAAGACTTGCAGTTGTAGATCACAATCAGATTTCATGACTCTCTTCCTGCTGGACACTTGGGTTATAAGAGAACCCTAGCCCTCATAAAGTCACATTACTGGTGGCCACAGATAGCAAAGACCACCAAAGAATATGTTGCCAGCTGCCTAGCATGTCTCAGAAACAAGAACCACACTTCCAAGCCATCTGGCCTACTCTGCCCTCTCCCAATACCTGAAGGCCCTTGGCAAAGCCTCTCTATAGACTACATCAACCAGTTACCCTTGTCTTTGGGCTACAACACAATCTTAGTAGTAGTCAACTGCTTCTCAAAGGAAGCCTCTTTCTGCCCTTGCCACACAACTGTCACTACCAAACAAACCGCTGATCTATTTGTCAAATATATCTTCCCCCATCATGGAGTTCCTTGTGACATTGTCTCTGACTGTGGACCCCAGTTTACCTCTGTGTTCTGGCGAGATTGCATGGCCTCCCTTGGGGTAAAATCTCTCTACAGCACTGCATATCACCCACAAACCAATGGACAAACAGAAAGAACAAATCAGACCTTGGAACAATATCTCTGCTGTTTCATCAACAAGAAGCAGGAAAATTGGTCTGACCTTCTTCCCATCGCTCAATACTCATATAACTCAGCATACCATGGGTCAATTGGCATGACTCTGTTCCAAGCAAACCTGGGTTACACACCTTCCTTCTTCCCTGACTTACAGGGTTACTTCTGCTCACAGTCCGCAGCCGAGCTTGCTACTGAAATTAAGGAAACACAAACCCAATTTTTTGTCCACCTCCAATCTGCCATCTTAGTCTACAAGAAGCACTACAACAAGAAAAGAGTTCCTGGCAACAAGATCCAGCTTAACGGCTCAGTACTCTTCTCAACCAAGAATCTTCTGGTTATTGTCGCCTCTTGCAAATTTTGTCCTTGCTTCATTGGACCTTTTCAAGTGTGGAGAAGATTGGAACCACCACCTTCAGACTATCTCTTCCTGAGCACTTCCGCATCTGCAATGCTTTCCATTGATCTCTCCTCCTGAAGTTAAAGCAAACTCCTCCCAGCCACCAAACTAAGGTCCCACCTCTTCCTCTCCATCTAAAAGGTTCTGACAAATATGAAGTACAGGAGATCTTAGCTCACCGTATCCTCCAATCTGGCACAGAATACCTCATCCTATGGAAAGGCTATGAACTTGAGGACTCTACTTGGGAACCCAAAGGAAATCTAAAATACTGCAAACAGTTGCTACAGGACTACCAGGAGCTCCAGACTAGCAGCTAGGGGAGATACTGTCAGGATTCACCTTTTTTATTAGCTGCTATTATGTTTCCTTTATATATTTATTTGCCTTTTTGGCTTCTAAGTATTACCAGGATTGTTGCTGTCACTTTACTCTTAAACTCCTATTTTTTCCCTACATTTTTCATATTTGGACTTCATATTTGGCTTAGTTAAAGCCTATTTATGGTCTAAATGATGAATTAATACTTTCCAAACATTGCTTACTTCTTGCCACCCGGTTTCAAACTCTGGACCTACACTAGGAAGATTAGTAATTGGCTCCAAAAGTCTTACTTTTCACTATACGCCTGCTTACGTCCTTCCTTTCAGTTTGGACTGGTTTTACCTTCTTTTTTCACTTGCTCTAATCAGAGAGCTTTGCTGTAACTGTTTCCTCTCCTCCTTCTGAAATCTCCTTTATGCTTGTTCTAACTGTTTAAAGTTAGTTCAAACAGTTGGCCCACAATTCATGGTTCTTACTCACAATGATCTGATAACCTTTTTAGGCTAAACTTTTACTTCCAATTTGCACCACATTTGTCCAAGCTCAATAAAAAGGCTTGGTATACCAGTCTCAACAATAAGTTGAGATTGTTTGACTTGCACCTCAAAAAGGTACTTGTTAGGTTTTGTGACTTGTTTTTCTTCTTTGATCTTAGTTTAGTTTTGACTTTTTGTTCCAATGACTCCTTTTGATTTTCTTCTTCACCAGTTAGGTAGTTTTTATAGTAATACACACAATTTAATTGTTGATAGCTTTAATACTCCCACTAGTGCATAACAATTCCCAGACCTAGAGATTGACTTTTTGACCAAATCATCCTTCATTAAGACTGGACTCTATTTTATCTTCTTAGGATTAATAAACTGCCTTAGTCCTTATTTTGCCTTGTATAAGCTTTTAGGAGCTCTAGTTCAGTTGCTTTTGCAGACCTTGCCCACCTTTTTATATTTGACTAATTTAAATATTACCAGTTTAAAAGCTTTAGTTTACAACCATCTCCCCCAGACCATGAGACCTTACAATGGAGGTAAGTAAAGCCTTGTGTGCCTTAAAGTGTAGGCATAGAAGCTGGTTCATCTTTAAAGCGTTTGAACATGCTGTGTAAGCTTCCCGGAGAGTTAACTGGCAACTGGTGATTAACTGTTGTCCTTCAATATAGAAGCAATCAGCAAACTTGGCCAGGGATTCCTTGGGCTTAAAGGAAATATGCATAAATGCATCTTTCTTTACCTCCAAGCTGAGATCTCCTCCAATTCCTCAATAAGGAGGTGCTTCATGTCCTCCCAAGTGACAATGGTTGGGAGTTCAGGGACCACAACTTCTTGGCACATAAGATGCAGAAAGTTAAGTATATGTTCTTTCTTAAGCTTGTCAGTAGCCCTACACATTGCAGTTTTGTAGATAGTCAGAAAGGCAGCAATGGTAGAGGGTTTTGGCTCAAATATCTGCTTGAAAGAAGGCTTATAGTTGGGGTCAATGGATGATGAGGTGGACTGACTGTTGTCACCTGGGTTGAGGATGTTAACGTGGTAATTGCCATCAAACTCAGATTCTGCAGCAGGTTGTCTAGCCCAGAGAAGTTGAAGGCTCTCTTCTAGGGTGTCTAGCATAGAGCTTTTTTGTCCATTGATATCCCGGGTGGTAGTGGCAGCAGCTCCAAATTCATTAATCTTGATGTGCTGTACTGCAAGTGTACCAGCAACCCCATTGGTACAAGTAGCCAGGGAAGTTTTTTGGGTGGCCAGAGGGGTAAATTGTCCATTTATTGTTTCTGTTAATTGAGAGAGGTTCTGCGCCTTGCGTTCTAGAGCATCTTGCTGATCTTCAATGTCATTTTTTACTGCTGCTAAATGATCCAAGGCAAGAGCACAGTTAACACAGGGTTGGCCTTCCAAGCCAGGAAAACACCCATGATCAATATGGGTAGAAGAACCAGTGACCTCAGCCTCTCCTTCACCATCAGATATAGAGGACAAATTATTCTGGTTGGAGAGGCGTTGATGTAAATACTCAATCTCACCTTGCAAGGTAGCCACTTGGTCTGTTAGCAAGGCAATGCAAGGGTCAGGCATAGTTTCTAAAGGCAGAGGGTTAGGAACAGAGGCTTGACAATAAGTAGTGGCTTTGATTTCAGCTATGGCTTCCCATACCTTAGCTTTAAAGGCAGACAGGACCTCAACCAAAGGAACAGGAGGAGTCACTTCAATGGAAGCTACTCTATTTTCAACATAGTTTTGAACTTGATACAGAGTGTTTCCTAGTGCATCCTTATCCAAGCCATACTGTAAGTGCAGATGTTGGCCCCAATTATTGACATAGGTCCCAACCAACTCAAGCTGTGAATTGACATGCTCTCAAAACTGATTGAGCTTGGTAACTAAGGTCTTAAAATCTTGACAATAATTTAGAAGAGTCACTTCTATCTTCCCACACCACATAGCTTGGTGATCATCCAGTTCTCACAGTTGATCCTTGATATATCCAAGGAGAAAGGAGCAAAGAGAGTTCAGTGACAAGGTTAATAATATCTGTGAAGCCAACAAGTCACGCTGGTTATCTGAGATGCAAGCAAAGAGACTGTGAGAACATTCTTGATAGGCCATATTTTGTGCATGATTGTTGGAGACAGCAGTGGCTACGGCAGTCAAAAGCTGGTTCTGGGATCCTAGCACCAATTGGTGATGAACCAAGGCGGGTTGGATGAACTGGTTGACTAACACGCCAATAGTCTCCATAGACTCCATCAATGTGAGGGGAAGACCAAAGTCCAAGAGGAAGGAATACAGATCTTCAGAAGCATATCCAGGACAGAGACCAGGGATAGTGTACATTGCCACAGTGCCTGTGTGGAGGAGGGAGCGTGCGGCGGCACAAGCTTGCTTGTAGTTGAGTGAGAAAGCTGAAAGGGAGGCCCAAGCAGGCCCAGGAGACAACACCATTACCATGGGAGTTGAGGGGGCATCAGTGATATCTTTTTCTAGAGGAGGACTAGAAACTTTAGGTTGTTTGGGTACTTCAGAAACAAAAGGGGAAGGACCAGAGAATGCGCGTGGGAACAGGGTAACCAAGGGGCTTGCAGCCCCTGTAGTGAGCACCATTTTGTTGTGTTTGACTCCTGGGGACGACATCCAGGAGGACATGGCAGGAAATCTTTATAACAAAAGATTTGAGGTTCAAAGCTAGCCTTGGGTTAGCCTTCAGGGAAAAATTAAGGGCACATACCTTAATTTCCTAGAATAAAAGATGAGTAATTCCTTTTGGAAAAAAGGAAAGGAAAAAGTTTGAAGAATATTAAAGCCAACAAAAATGTGGATAAACTTGTCTTTATTAGGAGAATTGATTCTACTTAAATAGTAGACAAGGGCCAATTATCACTCATTAGGTAGACAGGATGACAGAGGGGATTATTTTGGGATGAAATCATACCAGGATCAGTCACAGGCTGGTATGGCAATCTGGAATGGGTGGACATTGGAATATACCCATTTGCAGAAGGCAAGGAATTCCCAAACTCAAAGGCAAAAACTGACCAAATCTTTGCACACATCATTATTTGAAGGCCATATCAAAATAGCATTAATGGTGCAATTTCCAACAAACATCAGGCGACAGCCGTCAAGACAAAGCCCCCTCCTGATGTACCAGAGTTCCCCCTCAAGGGGGGGTGTCAAGGAGCTGGATGTACGGGTATTCTGGTCACCACCAGCACACTTAACATCCAGTCATTACCTGGTTTGGTGCCAATCCAATATACAGTTCTACATACCTGTCAGGATCCAGCCTGTGGGGGGTTCTTGGGAACTTGCAGGTGGACAGCCCACAGGCCCAGCAGGAAGGGCCCACCACAAGATTGGTGCTAACTTTACAATATAATATAACAATTTGCCCAGGAGGGCCCAAGGTCCACTTGCAGGTACTGTGGAATAAATCAAGCCGGTAAAAGTGATATAAACCACTCCAAATATCTGAGTGAAAGTGGATTCATTGGAACCAAATATGCGGGCAGGTAGTTGTACTTGTTGTGGAATAGCAGAGGAGGTATGTTGATTTTGGTACCCTCTCTGTAAATGGTCTCTGTCTCTCTAGTTCTAGCCTCTGGGTCGTAAATTAGGATTTTATCTAGGATGAACTCCAAATATGCAGGGTTGAGTGGGTATTCAGTGAAATGTACCGGGCCAAAGGGAGCTCCTGGTGGACAATTGAATTTGGGTGGCTGGTTCGCGGTTTCTTGGGGTTGGTGGGTGTGAGGTACAGAACCGCGGGAGGTAGACTGCAAATGAAATAAAACTAAAATCAAGTATGGAATAAACCTGGTTGAACCAAAGGTTCACGTCACTTTATTGAAAGAATGGCAATGGGCAACTTCCTGGTAGTCCAGGGTATAAGTATGCCCATCTGCCATGGATAAACTTTTACAAATTTTTTTGGCCCTGTGCTACTTTCTACCAGGTTTTTCCAGCCCATGGTGGCATCCCTTACAGGAGTTAATTCATTGGCTGGTTTGAACTGAGAATACTCAAATTTCATTGTCAGGTCGTGGGGTTGGTCATCTCTGGGCAGCCCGCATTCTACAAGAAGTTTCTTTGTTTCCTCTTCCATGCTGGCCCAAGTTATTCTGGGATCTTTGGCTTGGCCTGCTCTCTGATTGGTTGGGTTAACGTGAACCTTTAGCGTGGGGAGTGTTGATGTAGGTGATTTTGGTTCATCAAACTTTAGAGGATTCCACAAAGTCAAATCCTGCTCTGGTTTGAGCCCAAAAATCTGCGGGCTGGCGGCCTGCATGGTATCAGGGTTTGAATCCCGTAATTGAGGTTTTCCTATGAGCAAGGTCAACAGGAGTTTGTCACTCATGACAATACCAAGAAAGGCAACAAACCAATATCATATGACTTGTCCCAGTTTCAGTGACTCAAACCCATTCTGCACATGACCATCCTTATCTTTGATCCAACTTATATCCCTGCCACAGCGCAAGCTATATAAGTCAAAAGTATTATCCAATAAAAATACTTCTCTTCTTCTTAATTCCATATTCAAAGCTTCCCCAAAAGTCGCTCCTCATCAATACTTCCCAGAAGTATATGCACAACAAATGAATAAATGATGTAAATTTAATTGATTGCTGCTAGATTTGAGGGTCAAGATTAGGGTAGGGACAGGGATAGCAATTGTGTAAACACAGTGTCAAAACCATTTTTTGGATGTTTTTGGATTGGGTCACAAAACAACTTGGGTGGATTTTTGCCGCAACTTTTAGAGTAGGTCACAAATTTTGCCTCACTCCATTGTGTAGATTACAAAATATAAAAGGTCAGTGGTTTTCAAATAAGAAACATATGCTTTCATTTTGTGAAGGGGCACAGGATGTAAAATTAGAATGGTTCTCAAGGGTGAAACATATGGTGTCATTTTGTGCAAGGCACAGGATGTAAAATTAGAGCAAGTTCAGTTGTTGGATTTAATTTTTTAAATTGAATTTATTAGAGCTTTATCTACCATTACCTCACAATGATAGATTTGATTGTACCACAGTTTGCTTTAGATAATTATATTAAAACACCTAAAAAATATTTATAAATATCTACTTCAATTGAAAGGAATAGCTTACATACTTATGATTGGACACAACACTAAATCACATGAGATTGTGCTTGGTCACATCACAATTCATGCAGATTTGTTTTGTTACTTTAGGAGCAGTGCACAAAATATGGCAGTTGCAATTATGAACTGCCCCCAAAAACACAAAACAAATCTGCATGAATTGTGATGTGACATGAAGGTCACAAAACCAATTGTGCTGATTTTGGTCCGTCCCAACCCTAGTCAAGATGTAACTGGTGATAAGTTTAAAGAAGAAATGAAAATCGTAAATATAAATTTTTATGGTTGACTCAATCGGAGATGAAATCGAGGCTTGTGATGTAAATATAAGCTGCATTCCAATTTAAAAATTTATATTAAAAAGTGAAAACAAGATGCATGATTTAATCAATTGGAGTCTTGATTTGAGCTTTGGGATGCACATTTAGAACTGCGCTGAAAGGGTACCCACTTCAATTCCGAACCCGTTATTTATAGGAACATAATTTCGACATTCGGACATCATTTTCTGTATTAAGATGAAAATTAAATTTAAAATAGAAATCGTTGCCATGATGTCGTATTTTTATCCTAAAAGCGGTGCCGGAATTGAAGTGAGTGCCACATTAAGTTAAAGCATAATAAATAATACTTATACTTTGACTTTCTTATGAATAACAGTCTAGGATCCACTTTAACTCACATTTCAAAACCAGAAACCAGCCAGTAATACGCAAGCTTACTGTCCGACTTTTGATTAGTTTCTTTAGGCAAGGGTTTTATTTTAGAATTCTAATTGAAAAGAAACCACACAGAAAACGTGCATCAGCCTATATATAGCGTGATTACGCTCTAAGAAAAAGCATCTAGAGTAAACATCCAAAATGAAGTTCAGTTTAATGCTTACATCTATCCCCTGTCTCCTAGCGGCATCCGCAGAGTAAGTCTACACTGACCCATCTAACCATTCAAGGTCCAAGGATGAGAACTGCAGTATAGCACGTGATAGCCCTAAATCTCCCATGATGTTTCCAGGGTAAGTGAACCATTTGGGCTTAACTAACCCTTTAAAGCAGTAAGCGGTGCTACCTAGAACTTGATGATGGCAATTGCAAAGCATTACTCTCAGCCTACTACTTCAACTGGAAGACAAAAAAGTGTGAGAAGGGCCCTTACAGTGGCTGTCTTGGGTGCGCGCCTTTTAATGACAAAGAAGAATGTGAATCCAGTTGTAGCCACCTTATGAGATATACCAAGCGCAAACCCCACACTCAACGCAAAATTAACTACTAGCCCACTGTTAGTGTTAATAAACAACTTTCGATTATATGATTCAACAAATTTTTATTTTTATTTGTAATCTAGGGGTTTCCGTTAACTGTAGTTGTTGATATTAGGGCTTGTGAATTTAATTCAAGTTAAAAAAGGGTATTGATTTAGGTATATATATGCTACTGTGAAAAAAGAATTCATATAAGGCAGATATGGGTGTTTAGCTTAAGGGTTTATTGGTGTAATGTTTAAAAATGTATCAAAATACAATGTGTAATTGTAATTGAGAAATTGGATGTATTAAATGGAAAAGGTGGGGCTTTGGAAGAGAATTGTAATTATTTTAAAAACACTGCCAAAAGCTGAAATTTTTGAAGATCCCAGAATCTCTTGGGTAAAAAATCTTTGGATAAAGAAAACGATGCTTTCACTTTCAAAAAGGATCTCACTAGGCTATTGAGAAAAGGAAACCAAATCCTTAAAGATTTTAAGCAGCAACTCCAAGACAAAATCAGATTCAAAAAATCGTAACATAAATAATTAAAAGAAAATAAAACAACCAAAAGGCAAATAAATACTTTAAACACTTGTTATGTAAAAGGACCCTATAAAATAAAAAATCAAGAGCGCAGAATAAAAAATCACAGGTGAAATAAAAGTAAAATCCAAATCCAATTTTGAGTAACAGTTTAGTAAAAAAATAATTTATAATGTAAACCCATAAAAAATTAGTATAAATTTTTTTTTATTTTTTAACTATATCTAGGATTGAAAAATTATCAAGTAGTAAATAGAGTTAAAAAGGAAATCTTTAAACTAAATGAAATATATGGTAATAACAACCCAAAATTAAAGGGATAATGATAAAGATTTAAAATTACACTAAAAATTAATTTAAATTTATAAATATAAATTTTATCTAAGTTACACTAACTGAGCAAGTTTAAATTTAACATATTTTTGGTTTTTAATTAGTAAAAGAAAGTAGCCTTTATATCTGAATCATGTATCTTGGCGTTATTCATATATATTAATTATTAGTAGCAAGATCCTTATGATGCTCCTGAGAGTTCACAAAGGTGTGTCCTGGGTCAAAGCCAGGGAACAACTGGGTTGTGACAACATCCTGCAGGTACACTAGATCTATGGACAGGAAAAGTATGATCTATCTGAAAGCCCAATAGGGACTCACCATGCCCCCAATTGTTATTTGTTATCGATAATTATGAGAAATATATTTCACAGCAATACATTGTCTACCAAAGCAGTTCAATCATCTAGGGGATACCTACATGATAATTGTTGGTACAACAATATCCAGGATCTCAAGGTTATTTGCATCACTTTTCTCATTACTCAACCAGGGGTTTTCATTTATTAAACAAAATAAAGTTCTTAATATTCTGATTCTCTTGACCAGCTTCAAAACCATTATCACCAGGGAAATTATCTGTCACAAAAAGGGAGAATAGGGATGAGATAGTCTTTATTAACAGAAGGAAAACCCCCTGAGAAATCTTCTGATTTGCCACCATTTTAGAATCCTTTTGACCAGCTACTCCCTCATAAAGGACTTCTTAATTCTTTAGAAGACATCTGGTTACTCAAACCAACCATACATATAACCATAAAGATGAAGATCAAGCGCTCAACAAAGATCCCACTCACAACCAAAAGATTTCCAAAAGACCTAATCTACTTTCCACCCAACCTCCTACTTATAGTGCCTTATTCTCAACATTTACACTGTCATAGTTACTTTATTCAAAGCTTAAACTATTGGTGCTCATTTGTTTCTCATATAAAATAGGTTTACATGCTTACTTTCTCAAAGCTTAAAGTAATGTTTACTTTTTCCAGATTATACTTTAAGCTTTTGGCTTCAAATCAATCATATTCATCAAAAAACATGCTCTCAACTCAACCAATGATTGCAGAGTGCAAAACTGGGCCATTTCTGAAGTCCTTTTGAAATCCAAACAGGAAATCAATTCCCACTGCTCAAACCGCTCAAAGTGTCATCTCTTTGCGCACCAATGCATCAATAAGTTCACTGTTCCAGCACCAGTTGTCCCTGCATTCAAGCTTATGTCAAAACCACAGGCTCAACCTGCCAGCAAGGTTTCAAGTAAGTGGGTTCACAACCCGCAATCTGATTACCCGGTCACTTGAAGCCAGACCTGGAAGTCAACTCAAATTACCAAATCAATTGACATGAAAAAATGATGATCCCTCACAGTGGATATCTCAATTTGGCGCTTGACTCATTAGCAGGATCAAGCCACCCCCTCTTCCATCCAGCCGTGTGATCACCAATCATGTTCCTGCAATCCATTGATTCACAATAGCTATATAATCACTATCTCACAATAAAGATTATTATCTATCCTCTAAATATTTTCCCCTTGTAACTCTGCTAAAACAGCACAGTTACAACACTTAACAAATTTAAATAGTAGGATACTATTTAAATAGTTCTTTTTGGTCCTCTTCAACACTACCCCCATATATTTAATAATATAGTAAAGTCCAAGGAAAACATCCCACCAAAACAGCTTTTTATCCAGCTCTCATAGAAACATACCTTTATCTACCCTAGGTGTCACAGTAGTTTCATCATGCCAGGAATTATTTGGCCAAGTAGAAAGGCTCAAAAAGCCAGAAAATCTTTACCAAAATTGACCAAATTAACAGATTTCAATCAAACAGTTGATCAGAAATAGGTTATTGCTGCTCCAGTCTGTGTAAGGTCTGAAGGCTTGGGGCAAATTATTGTAAACTAGAGCCTTTAACCCAAGAATGTTTATATTTTTCAAATATAAAAAGGTAGGTAAAGTTTGCAATAGTAACTGAACTAAGGCTCCTAAGAGTTTATAGGAAATAAAAAAAGGACTAAGACAATTTATTAACCCTAGGAAAATAAAATAGAGACCAGTCTTAATGACTAAGGACTTGGTTAAAAAGTCAATTTCTAAGTCTGGAAAATGGTCTGCACTAGCAGGAGGGTTAGAACTGTCAACAATTAAATTGTGAGTGTTACTGTAAAAACAACTAATTGGTGGAGAAGAAAATCAAAAGGAATCATAAGCTAAGATGAACTAAGATAAATAATAGAAAGATAAAACACAAGCCAAGAAACCTAACAAGTACCTTTTTGGGATGCAAGTCAAACAAACTCAACTTACTGTTGAGACTGGACAAACCAAGCCTTTTATTGTTCTCTGTTTGTAAAATGTGGAATTGAGGTAGGAAAAGTTTAACCATTTCTAGCTAGGAGACTTTTCTAAAAAATTTGGAGTTTGATAGCAAAATGTGTGGATTTAACTTAGATAAGTTAAACTAACATAAAAGGGACTGGGAGGAGAGAAGGAGGTTACAGTGATACTTGGGGATGTAAAGCAAGCAAAAAGCAAAGGAAAACTATGTACTAAGCTTGAGAGGACGTAATTGAGAGTATAGTAAAAGGTAAGCATTTCAGAGTCAACTTTCTAACTTCAGTGTGTAGGTCCAGGGTTCAAAACACGGTGGAAGAAGGTAAGGGATGTTCAAAAATAATATTAATCAGCATTTAGATCATAAATAGGCTTTAACAAAGCCTAATTTAAACCCCAAATATGGAAAATGAAGGGGAAAAGGAGGGAATCATGAATAAACTAAAAGAGACAATCCTGAGAAGACTCACAAGCCAATGAAGTCAAATAAATAAGAAACATAATAGCAGCTAAAAAAGGTGAATCCTGACAGTCTGCCAGCTGCAATCAATTCATCCTTGCAAATTGACATTGATAAATTGACATAATTTAAGGGTCACCCAATATGAGCTTGTTAATCAGCATGGTTGTCAGAAGTTAGTCATCCAAGGGTTCTTTACAACCTAGACCAGATACTTACTTGACAATGTAGAAGGAATAGGAGCCCAGGATCTAGGTGGTATTGCTTAGTTGATTTTTGATATATATTGTATAATTTTCACTGTTTCAACTCTAAGAGTTGAGTCCTCCCAAAAATTTACTCAATAAAAATCAAATATCCCTTAGTCTAATTTACTTTTTGAAATGCATCCTGTGGTTGGATTGTTGCAATACATTCCCTAAAATCTTATTTTCAGCTGGATCATTACTGGAAGATGGGGCCCTGCACTTGGAACTTTGTTGTTGGTACCTCCCAATGTTAATTCAATGCCTGCCTATCTTGGAATTGTTCCTCCTAACCTTGTACCTGAAAATTGTGTTGAATCTAAATGTCCTGAATTTTATTCTGAAGATTCTCTGATGCTTTCTCAGGCCATTTATCTTGGTTTACTTTGTTTTTGATTAATTATTTTACTTAATACTAGTATCTCATTTGGAAATTTTACAAAATGGTATCTGAAGCTGCGTTGGTTGTTAATCATTAACTCTATGTGGATTTGGGTGGTAATTCCCCACCACTTAGAGACAGCTTCTTACTATCCTGCAATTTCTGTCACACTAGGAACTTTATAAATAAAACTCTTACCCAAAATTTAATTAATATTTATTCTTGTTTTTAATACCAAACCAAAGCAAAAAATTTGTTGTAAAATATGTAGCTTGGGTGCTGAATTCTACAATTAGTTGTTTTACTACTCTTTTTCTTAATACTATACCTGTAGTTGGTATAGTGAAATCCTTTATTAAGACAGAAGAATAAAATTAAATAAGACAAACATGGTATCTATTAAGATAATGGTGTGCTTATATAGCATAAGGCGGAGGAATTACCACCAGGGGTTTGGAGCATCAGACAAAGGAGTTACTAAATGGAGGAGAGGGAAGA
The DNA here is from genome assembly GCA_014839935.2 of Entomophthora muscae. Lineage (NCBI taxonomy): Eukaryota > Fungi > Entomophthoromycota > Entomophthoromycetes > Entomophthorales > Entomophthoraceae > Entomophthora > Entomophthora muscae. The sequence goes on along the minus strand of QTSX02005206.1, from coordinate 62,232 downwards.
GGCACACCAGAAAGAGCCGTGCAAGAAAACAAATGGTTTCACACGCCTTGCCTAATGGAGGCAAGTGGCATTAATATTGCTGTACTATTAACAACTTTGGAAGTGAAGCCCAAACCAGATGCACAACAGAAAAGCGGTTCAAACACCTGTTTGTTAGGTGTTTTAAACATGTACATTGCTTATTTATCCATGACACAATAGGACAATTGCGCAATCATACAAGTGTTTCATTGTTCCAGATGCTAAGTGGCCATCTGGAATGTCTAATCCATTAAGATCTGCAAAATTTTTCTCCACTGGATTAGACAATAGGATTAAAAGACTAAAACATTGCAAGAGGGCAGTCATAAAGAATAGTTATTCCAGAAGAGTTCTAAGAGCAGCCTTGAAGAAGGTGCAAGTAGTTATCCCCAAGAGACACAAGCAAACAAGGCCAGTGGAGGTAGAGAAGGCTACTGAGAAGCAGGTAGTCCTTAATGATGTGGATAGCAACTACCTGGACTTGGGAGTTCAGCTGGATCAGCTGCAGGTGCCTCAGTTAATCTTAGTTGGAACAGAGCCATCTTTTGCTGTGCTGTTCCTAGCCTTGAGTAAGCCCAGAGAAGTGACAGGGACATTGCTGCAAAGGGGCAATAGCGTCCATTGGCAATTATTTATGCAAGCTGTAGAAGACTACTTGGGGACTCAGCTGAAGGAATTCCACTTCAATGTCCAGGTGCTCTCAGCCTTGCAGCAGGGAACTATATCCAACATTGTAAAGTCAGTTCTTTGTGCTTGGGCAGCACCTGGGGTCACAGAGGACCAAACAACCAGTTTTAAAACCTCTTATAACTTTATACAATATCTTTGATGGGCCTTTCAGGAAGTGTTGAAGTTGTATACAGTAGAGTAAACTGCTCATATAGTGCCTATGGTGATGGCTGGTAACCTTGTCCTCTGGGGGACCAATCATTGTAACTCCAAATGATGGATAACATGAGAGTTTCCTTGAGTGGGCCTTGTTGGTGTTCTACAGGGTGGGTGATCAGGTCCCATAGAATTTTCCTTTTGCAAGAGTCTCTTGCAAGACTGTATCTTATTGGGGGTCACCTTCACTGTGAACATTGGGGTCAATTGTGTCTCTTGTTTAGTGGGGGTTTGTTGCCCAATCCTTGGTCATTGGCTTTGCAGATCCATAGGTAACCAGTTGTATTTCCTGGCTGCCATTCAGGTGGTAGAACAGTTGGTGAAGTATTGAAAGAGTCTTGTCAGTCCTCATTAAATAATTTGTTATTTCATTAATATTCCTCATGCATTTGTACATCACTATTGTAAACAGGACAACAACCTATGGATTTTTTAATTAGTTTTTTGTTTTTTGGGTTATTTTACTCATTGGGGCTTACTCTTGGTAACAAGGAGCAGCACACATATACTGAGCGTGTACTCTAGTGATCAATTGCCCAGAATGAGGCTCCTTCAGGGTGTAGCAGTTGGGGCCAGTCTTCTGGATAACTTGAACTGGGCCTTGCCAATGGGAGGCTAGTTTGGATTTGCGACTTTACCCCCTATTGCTGAAAAAGTATAGTGAGTCTCCTACCAGGTAAGTGGGTAAGGCAGGGCATTTGGACACAACTTGTTCTAGGTCCCACAACTTATGGTTTAAGTTCACAGTGTAGGCTTCCAATTTCAAGAAGATAAGGGTTTGAACAATATTTTTAAGGTATGCCTCTGTGTCAGGAAGCCAGGCATAGGTAGAGGCATTGGTTGGCTTGGGTTGGAATACAGCCAGGTAAGAGGGTAATGCCCACCATAGGATGGGTGCTAACTTGATAATATAGGAAACAGATTGCCCAAGCAAAGACCAGGGCCCCAAATTGGGCACCATAGTGTCTACCATTCCCGTCAAAGTAATGTAGAGTACTCCAAACAGTTGGGTGGACGTAGTCTCAGCCGCAGTGGGGGTCTCCTTTGGGCAGTCAGATTGCAGAGTTAAGGGCGGAGTCACGGGAACAAAGTAGGCAGGCAGATAATTGTACTTGTCCTTGGACAATCTTGGCGGCCTCTCATACCACTTTCCTTCACGTCCTATGTATTTGATTTCTCTAGTCCTTGCCAATGGATCAGCAATAAGGATGGTCTCTAAGTTGTACTCCACATAGGCTGGGTTGGACCAGTATTTAGTAAAATACACAGGTCTAAAGGGGGCTCCTGGGGGACGGTATAGTACCTGGGAAGGGTCAGCAGGTTGGTCTCCAGAGGGGGAGGTTGCCTGATGGTCTAATTGGCCGGAGTTAAGATGGAAGATTACTAAGACTAGATAAGGTAAGATTTGTTTGAACCAAAGGTTCATAAAACTTTGTTATCAAAAATGACAATATGGTCATCACCATCCGCCGGGGCTTTTATACCATGGTTTTTGCTTCTTCAATTTTTTTCAGGGTTTAGGTTTGCAGACAAGGCACTGGCAGGGCATGGATCTTGGCTTAGAGTCTTGAGGGTGTCAGATCCAGGTTGTGCCTGCTCTTGTGAATAGAAGTGGCAATGCTTTGTTCTGCCGCCACTGTTCACTATGTCATCTGAGTAGTTCAATTGTACTACCCATTCTAGACAGGAGACTGGCAGTTGCTGGTGGTCATTGGCAGAGTTAACAGTAGGTTTTGTTTTAACCTCCTTAAGGCAAGCTACAAATTCTGCATAGGTCCAGATCTTTGGTGGCACAAGGTTGGTATCAATCTGGTGACCATTTGGGGAATTGTCCTTGGGAGACTGGCAGGTCTCGGAGTAACTCATCAACTTGGGCTTGCAATTTAACAAGCAGGCGGGTCTCTGTCCACTTTGTGTGACTCAAGTAGTCTAGGGAAGGTTGGGGTTCAATTCCAGGGTCTCCAATGTTGATTTTGAACCTCCAGTAATGACGCTTGGCAGGTTGGCAGGTTCCTGTTCCCCCTATTTTGTGTCATCTATCTCTGGTGGTCCAGGGCTTGACCCAAATAGCAGTTGGGTGGTTCCCTGTCCACTCTTGTCAACATAAAGCTTTTCCTGAGACCCAGGCTTCAATTTCCAGGTTTTCAATACAAGTATTAAAATGTCATTCATGACATAATCCCCTTCCTTCCTGGGGGTCCCCTCCTTCCTAGTTTTTTTTGAAGGGTATTGTTGGACGGCCAGCTGGGCGTTGGGTAGGCTGCTTAGAAGTTCCCAGGTTCTTTCCTATGGCGGTTACCCCTTCCATTTGACGTAGTACTGTGGCGTTTTGTAGTGGAAGTAGTCTCCTTGAATATATTCAACTTCTTATTCCTCAGAGCGTCCTACTTGGATGGGAGGTGGGTCAGTCTTGAGTTTCTGGTGGGATAGTGAGTTTCCTTCTTTTTGAAGAGTAGCACACGGTGGAAGACATTATGTATCTTCCACAAGGGGTAATTCTAGTTTGAATTCTACTTCACCCACTAGCTTGGTAATTTTGTAGGGCCTACTCCTTTGGTGGGATAACTTACAACAGGGGACTGTCAGAGGCACGTTTTTCAAATCCAAATATCATTCATCCCCTATCTTCAATGGTTTTCCAGGAATCCTTTTTTTGTTGGCAAAAGCATTGTAAGTTTGGACAGCTCTGGTCAGATTCTTAACACAGGTTTCTTGGGTGTTGTGTATCTGTTCATTCCAAGTTTGCCCTAATGTGTTTGTCTCTTTACTGCCAATGCTGGGGTCCCAAGATGGATCAAACCCATAATTGGCTTTAAAGGGAGACATTCCAGTGGATGTGTGGTCTTTGCTGTTGTAGGTGTACTGTGCCATGGGTAACATCTTGGCACAGTTATCTTGGCACAGTTATCTTGGTTGGCGTTGGCATAGCATTGTAGGTATTGTTCAAGTATTTGATTCACTTGTTCAGTCTGGGTGTCAGTCTGCATATGGTAGGGAGTGGATACACAGCACTTTACTCCTAAGTTTTTTTATCACCTGAGTCCAATAGTTGGAGGTGAATTGGGGGCCTCTGTCAGTGATGGTTTCTGCTGGGGTGCCATGTTGGGTCAGGATGCAGTCATGGAAATGTCTAGCTGTCTCTGCAGCAGTGCAGTGGGTAGTGGTAGGGACAAAATAGGACATCTTAGTAAATCTATCTACCATGACCAGGATGGCGTTGAACAAATTGGAGGGGGGCAGTTCTACAATATAATCCATTGAAACAGACTGCCAGGGCCCCGCTGGTATGTCTAGTGGTCTTAGCAGGCCTTCAGGTTTGGATCTACGGATTTTGGTTCTTCCACATGTCTCACAGCCTTTGATGTAGGCGGCTACATCTATGTTCATTTGGGGCCAAGCATAATTCTTTTATGATTCCTTGGAGTGTCTTGAGTCTGCCAGGGTGCCCAGCCATCTCCAAGTTGTGATAGTCTATGAAAACTTTGGTCCTTGTCTTGCCTTCAGGTACATAGATTTGGTTATGCAGTAACAGGGTATTTCCCTTCAACAAGAATCCTTTCTCATGGTGGCAGCTCTCAGGGTCAGAGTTCAAGTTGGCAATGAGTTTTGTTGAGTATTTGTCTAATTTCTGAGCCTCAAGTGTGGCAGATCCAGGCCTAACCAGTCCATCCTACCATTATCCTGCCCTTGACTCTTATTGCCATTAACTTCCTGTGACAAAGCTTTGAGGAGCTTTGCCTCCAGTGAGGCAATTTTATGGGACAACACTTTGTTGTCATCCCGCCAACAAGCCATGACTTCAATGCTTTTTTCCTCTCTTGCTCTCAACACCTCAATTTAACGGTTTGCCATTTCTTTTAATTGTTGTAAGATTTCATCCCATCCTAATAATAAGTTCCAAGAATCCCAAGCATAGATTCTGTTTCCTTGGGTGGGAGTCCCCTCCTTTGCAAAATAATTGGAATATAGCTCTTCAAATACAGCCTTTACTTCCACCAAAGATTCTGCAGGAACAGTCTTGGTGACCTCCAGTCTGGCCCAAGCTTCTTCCAATGAACTTGTAGGAATCTCCTTCCTTGCAGTGGTGATCTCTGCACAAAGTACTCCAAATTTGGCTCTCTAAAATTTTAACAAAGAAGACATGATAATTGAAAAATAGGTGAGGGGAAAGCGTCAAAACCAACAATGTGAATATATATTTTTATTAATGTTTAACTGTTTTTGCTTATATACCATTTGGGGCATACACAGCTGAAAACCCCTTGGTTCCTGAATCAACCAATGATTTTTGTCACGTGGCCTATGACATTTGAGTCATCCAACATAGATCTTTACCTAAAGTATCACCAACAATTCTCAATCTATGAGAATTGAGCTACAATGGACAGAAGTCACCTGACTCCATTCAACCCAATGTGCCAATTTGGCATGGAGCTTCCCCAGCTACCAGCGCCAAAACCCTGTGGATTGCACATCCCAAACTCAGCTATCAGTGTTCCAACTGGGAACCAGCTGATCAAACCTGAATTCCTAGGCATACTTGCCTTTATTTAGTTATTTTTGCATTTAATGAGTTTTTGCCTTAAAAACCATTAAACTGCTTCAAAACTTGAACCAGGCGCCACTGTGGCGCCTAGCAATTTCCCCAGGTGGCACCCAGAAAATTTGATAGCAGCACCTCAGTGCTTCTCAAATTAATTAGGTGGCGCCGCGGCGCTTCTAACCCAATAAATTTGCTGATGTGGCGCTTTTAATCCAAATTCCAGGGGGTTTCCCATGGTTATCCTTAAACATACCTCTTGACACAGTCAAGGCAATTAACTACTATAATTAAATCCTCATTAATTATATTAGCTTGTGTTTACTAATTAATCTTCCCAACTAATTAAACCGTTTTGAGACACCTAGTCTTTAAGATTGATTTGGCCAATCTTGCCTCAATTTTTCTAGTTAGCCTAACCTAACTGACCATCCATATTTTGTTCTTTTATTAAACATAGATATCCAGTCTCCAGGAATCCCTACCCTAAGAATTCCAGTCAAACCTATCTACATTAAATAAACAGCAAAAACATAACAGCTTTATATTTTGGAGAATTTATTTGGCTAAATACTCAGTAGTGACTGTAGTACAGTCACATCAAGTAAGTTGGGTTTGCAAGCCATTATATTCATGTACATCAGCTGGATACCTAGGCTGGAAGGGTCAATAAGTACGTGGGTTTTATGGTCCTTGGTCTCAGCTGTGGTAGGAATCAAGTCTGCTCTTCTGCTCAGTGCGTCTGGTACTATGTTGACTTTCCCAGGTTTATAGTTAATTGTCAGAGTGTAGTCAGCCAGCTTTAAGGCCCATCTGGCCTGTCTCTGGTTCAGCTGTCTGGGTTTAAAGAAGTAAACCAAGTTCTTGTGGTCATTTAGGAATTTTACTGGGAATTGTGTGCCACATAGATACAGGCGCCAATGTTTCAGGGACTTCATTATTGCAAGCATTTCCTTGTCATAAATTGGGTAGTTTCCTTCCACAGGCAGCATCTCCTTGGAGTAATATGCTACAGGATGTAGCATACTATTGCCCCTTCTCAAAGAAGGACCCCATCTACCGCAAAGACGGACACATTGGCTTCCAGCACAAATGGTTTAGATGGATCCAACATGGCCAGGACAGGGGCAGAGGTGAAGGCAAGCTTCAAGGCTTCAAAGGCGGTGGTACATTCTGGGGTCCAGACAAACAGGACCTTGTCAGAGCAAAGACGGGTCAGGGGTAGAGTAGTTTGAGAAATTTTTTTGGATAAAATCCCTGCAGTAATTTGCCAGGCCCAAAAACTTCTCACCTCCTTTCTGCATTTGGGCACTGACCAGGCAGTTACTGCTTCTACTTTGTCCTGTGCCATGGCAAACCCGCCAGTTTTCTCTACAAATCCTAAGAATTCAACTTTATTCTGGAAGAATTCACATTTTTTCAGCTTGGTGTGTAGGTTGGCCTGGGAGAGTTTTTCCAGTATTTGGTCAAGGTGTTGGAGGTGTTCTTCATGCAACTTGCTGTATATGAGGATGTCATCAAAATATGCCACACAGAATTGGTCAAGGTACTTGCCTAGGACCAAGTTAATCATCATTTGGAAAGTACTGGGGGTGTTGCACCATCCAAACGGCATAAATAGGTATTTTTACAACACATATCTGGTTTTAAAGGGTGTTTTGTATTTGTCTCCATATTTGATTTGTATCTGGTTGAAGGCGTCTCTTAGGTCAATCTTCAAATACACCTGGGCTCCAGTCAGTACGTCACAGAGGTCACCAGTGTTGGGGATGTGGTAGCAGTTCTTTACTTTAATATTGTTCAGTTTCTGATAGTTTACACATGGGCACATTCCGCCATCTTTTTCCCCTACAAACAGAATGGGAGACAAGCAAGGGGCCTTTGACACTCAGATAAAACCTTTTTTGGTCATGTCCTCTAGATAAGTCTTTAAGGCTACCTGTTTGCAGTGATTACAGCTGTAGATGGGGCTGTGGTGTGATTGGGTCCCTGGTAACAGGTCTATTGTGTGGTCGTAGATTAAATGGTTGGGTAGTTTTGTGACTGCTTCTTTGCTAAATACATGGTCCCATTTCTGTAGGGGGTAGGTAGTATCCCAACACTAGGCTCAATCTTTATGGTTAAGATTTTGTTGGGCGGCATTCTGCTGGGGCTCATACAGAGGGGAACAGTGTCACAAGATTCAGGTTGTCCCAACGTAGCAGTTGGCTCATGATAGTTCAGGATCAAGCCGTGTTTTTCAGACCAGGAGTTGCCCAGTATTAGGGGGTGGGGTAAACCTGGCAAGAGGATCAAGGGGGTTGGATACATGTCCTGTCCAATTGTCAAGGGAAGTTCTTGTTTGCATCTGTATCCTGTTTCCAGAGAACTGTTTCCCATTATTACTTGTAGGCGGTGTTCTGAAGCTGTCAGGCCTAGTTCCTTGGCCAGGCTGGCGTCAATGAAACTTTCATCCGCTCCTGTATCAATAAAGGCTTCAATCTGGCGCTTAATTCCCAATAGTTCCATGGTCACTTGGATGAATTTGTAAGATTGTGCAGAGGTGTTTATTTGTGCCAAGGATACAGGAGAGGTATTCTTTTTGGGGCAAGCTCCTGTTAGATGCCCTGCCTCATGGCAGTAGAAACACAACCCATCTTGATAGCAATGTTGTAGTTCTTTGGGTGACATCCCTGGTCAACTTGGCGTCACATTTCTGCCAACACGGGTGGGGTACAGGTTCAGATCTTCCTGGTTTAAGCTCAGTCCTTTGCATAGGGGAATTAGTTCCTCCAGGCTCAGTGTGGGCGGATGGTGTTTCAACAGGTCTTTCATGGCTACATTAAATCCTTTTCTGAAGATAATGGCGGCTAATATATCCTCAAGTTAGGTGCAATTCTTCAGTTTAAAAAACTCATCCACATAGGCTTGGATGGGCCGGTTCCCTTTTTGGATCTCCAAAAGAGAGTTCAGTGTGTTGAAACAACAGGATCAACCCACCAGCAAGGTTCTGAGTAAGAAGGTTCACAACCCGCAATCCAATTATTTGTCCACCTGTATCTAAGTTAGGAAGACAACTCAAATTACCAAATACAACAACATGAACAAAAGCTAATCACTCTTGGTGAATGACTTTTTTTGGCGCCTGATGCATTATAAGGATCAAGCCACCCCCTTTGCCATCCAACCGTGTGATCAACATAATCATGTTCCTGTTATCTTAGATTCACATTGACTATATAATCCATATCTCTCAATAAAGATTATTATCTAGTTTCTAAATAATTTTCCCCTTGTAACTCTGCTAAAACAGCACAGTTACAACATTAGTAGTGTCAAAACCGCAGGCTCAACCTGCCAGCAAGGTTCCAACCAAGCAGGTTTGTGACCCGCAATCTGATTACCCGGTCACTCAAAGCCAGACCTGGAAGTCAACTTGAATTACCAAATCAATCAACATGAACAAATGATGATCCCTCACAGTGGATACCTTGATTTGGCGCTTAACCCATTATCAGGATCAAGCCATCCCCTCTTCCATCCAGCCATGTGATCACTAATCATTTTCCTGCTATCCATTGATTCACAATAGCTATATAATCACTATCTCACAATAAAGATTATTATCTATCCTCTAAATATTTTCCCCTTGTAACTCTGCTAAAACAGCACAGTTACAACATTGGTAGCACAGGTAGTTTCTCCATCCTACCTTATCTTGAAAAATTCCGCCTGTTGCCTGCACATGCCGTGGCCAACAAATACTCAACAGAATTATGTCTGGCCTCCCGCCCAACTGGACGCCGTACACTCCCGGTACTGAGATACCTGATGGTTTTGTTCTCTACTAAAACACAGTGATCCTGCTACCCACCTTCAACGCCCTGTCTACCCTAGGGTTCTTTCAGGCATCCTCATCAATGCCACAACCAGCAGACAAGACCACCATGCCCGCCTATGTTGCACAAAGACTTCACAGCACCGCCTTGGAACCCTTTGCGGGGGCCAATAACGGCAATGCTGCTTCATGGATTCAGTCTGCCCAAAGCAAGATGGCTCAGATGGAGTGCCCACAGCAGTTTTGGATTGCAGAGATTTCCATTTATCTGACCCATGACGCTAGCACCTGGTGCACAAGTGGCACAAAGAGCACACTGACAAGAACTGGGACACCTTTAAACAGGACTTCTTGGTGAGATTTGTGCTTAAGGATACAGCACTCATGATCATACGCCAAGTAAAGAACCTAACCCAGACAGGCACCGTTAAAGAAATCACCTGCGCCTACAAGGAACTCCGTCTCTGCGCCCCATCCAACATGGCCTTTGACACCCCAGCAACACACCTCATTTACACTGACACTCTCAGGTTGCACATGATGAGACATGTGAACCTGGACCAAGTTACCAGCCTACAAAGCCTGTACCATGAAGCAGAAAAAGTGGAACAAACCTCCAACTCTCTGCACAAGGCACAGACTGGGAAACAGGAGAGACCCAAGGACTCACATTCAAGTGGGCGCTCCTTGCAACCACCTCCTGGAGGTAATGATAACAACAACAACCACAAACCCACAGGATTGAATGGGAATGGGAATGGAAATAACAGCCAATCAAATTGTATCCATTTCCGTGTCACTGCCACCCAAGGCAACCAAGATGAGGGAAAAGCCCAGGCAGAGCACTAAGCAAGCCAAGCTCTCCCCACGCAACTCCTGACTTGCCCAACAATGAATACTGATCCAAGGACATGGACCAATGCCCAATGATCCAAGTGCCCTCAGAAGACCTGGTACTATACATCATCTCCAGACATCCCAATAAATTGATGTCTTACCCTTTCTGCTTTTGCAGTTACACAGGCTCAGCACTATTGGACTTGGGCGCAGATTGAACTTTAGTCAACAGCAGCTTTGTGGACAAATTAAAGCTGGCCACTAATCCTTTGCAGATTAAAAACGTGGTTCTGGCTGATGAACATCACATTGCCGTGACACAAGAAACTTACCCCTTCTCTGTCATGCTTGAGAACCTCCACTCCACCATCCAAGGTCCTGTCATTGACTTCCCTAAGTTTGACATTGTACTGGGACTAGACTGGTTGCAGAGAAACAACCCTCGCGTGGACTGAGTGACCTCAGTGCTGACCATCAAGCGCAAAGGTGTCAACCACCAAATCTACCCAGACTCTGTAGACCAACTCCTACAAGACCACGTCTTTGTACACATCACAGAGACTTCAGATGAGAAGGAAAACCTGAAAGCTATTGACTGGGACTCCTGCCAGTATGAAATAATACACTTCAAGGATCAGCAGGACACCTCCACGCTGCAAGATTGCAACATTGTGGCCCATCACCCAGAAATCTTTAAGGAAGAGTTACCTGGGCTACCTCCTGAGAAACACATCCAACACTCTATCTAACTCAAGGGGGCCGTACCCAAGACACGCCACATTTACAGGCTGACCCCAAACAAGGACAACACCCTGTGCACCTATCTCAAGGAAGCACTTGAAATAGGACTTATCCGCCCCTCACAGTCTCCCTTTGGTGCCGCCGTATTCTTTGTGGCTAAAAAGGACGGTACTCTACGCCTAGTTACAGACTACCGCGCCTTGAACAAAGTCACCATCAAGAATTGTTACCCCTTACTACTAATTGACAATCTCTTTGACGCCTTGGGAGGAGCCTCTGTCTTCTCCAAGATTGACCTAACTGCAGGTTACAATCAGATTTGTATCAAGGAGGAAGACATCCCAAAGACAGCCTTCCGTACCAAGTACGGTTCCTACAAATGTGTGGTACTCAACTTTGGCATGACCAATGCCCCTCCACCTTTGTAACCTTCATGAACAAAGTGTTTGCGCCACACATAGGCAGACACGCTCTTGTGTACCTGGACAATATCATTGTCTACATCCCCTCAGTAGAACAGCATCACAAGGACCCGGAGAAAGTCTTTGCAACTCTGGCACAACACAAACTGCTGGCCAAGCCCTCTAAATGCCAGTTCTTCTGGGAGCAACTACCCTTCTTGGGACACATAGTCTCAAAGGACAGTATCAAACCTGACAGTCAGAAGATACAAGCCATCTGCAAAATGCCACCTCCCAAGGACAAGTCAGAACTACGCACTTTCTTGGGAATGGTGGCCTATGTACAACATTTCATACCTGACTGCGGCGTCTTGACCACCCCCTTGTCTGCCATAACCGGTGCCAAGTCCAAGTTTGTATGGACCCCCCAACGTGACCTCTGTTTCAGACGTCTCAAGGAAAAGCTCACAACAGCACCCATCTTACAATACCCCAAACAAGAAGGAGAATATCAGATGGTTCCAATGCTTCAGATGCATCCATTGGGGGAGTACTGCAAATTAAGAATAGTGACAGTGACTTCCTGCCCATAGCCTACAAGTTGCGCAAGCTGACAGATGGCAAGTGTCAATACCCTATCCACAACAAGGAACTACTGGCCATCATACACTGCCTAGTCAAATGGTGCTGTTACCTGGAACAGCAGTAAGAATTTACAGCACTAACCAATCATAAGTTGCTCATCTATTTTAAGACACAGGCAACTTTCCACGCCTCCAAGCGCAGTGGATGGAAATCCTAGAAAGGTTTAACATGCTCATCTAATATAAGCCTGGGGCCAAACTTGCCATGGCGGACGCCCTGTCCTGCCTGTATGTCCACGCTTCTAGGGGAGAGAATGGGCTCAACCCAGACTGGTCTCTCCTAGTGCTACGTACAAAAGACAAAGGGTTCCCCGCAGGAACAACCAATATCACCAAGGAAACAGTCATCAAGAATGAACACCTCTTTGCTGACGTATACAGGACTCTTCACAGAAAGATGTTGGATGGCACAACCATTCCCTACATCCCCACACATCAATGAGTCAATACCATTCTTTGCTACCACAGAGATCTTGGTTTATACTAAGAGCCAAAATCTATATGAATTCCTAAAACATAAAGCCTGGTGGCCAACCTTATACCGCAATGTCCAGGATGTGCTAGAACAGTGCAAGGTCTGAGAAAAGTTTGCCAGAAGCAAAACCCCGCCTAAGTCTGTACTCCCCATTCAAACCCAACTACCGTTCAAGGTATGGGCTCTGGACATTGTGGGCCCCATGCCAGGAAAGCACAACAACAAAAAATACATCATCACAGCCATTGATTTTGCAACAAGGTGGCCAGTAGCCCAAGCAGTGAAATTGCACACCGGTAACAACATCCAACAATTCATTGGCAAAGAAATAATCAGTAAGCTTGGAAAGCCAGAACTCCTGATAACCAATGGGGGCAAAGAATTGACCTCCAAAAACACCAACATGTACCTTGCCAAAAACAGGGTCAAACACACCGTCACAACACCATACCATCCACAGGCCAATGGACGTGTAGAGCGGCTTAATGGTAGCCTTGTGCAAGCCTTAGCCAAACTCACCGCCGGGAGACCTGAAGACTGGTATAAGCAGCTACCAACTGCATTACTTGTGTGCCAAACCCAAGTGAACAGATCCACAGGGAAAGGCCCGTTTGAACTGGTATACAGCACACAGCCTAATATCATTCAAGCATTGACAGGACCCAAACTGGAAACCCCAAGTCAAGTCCCCCCTTGCTCTGATCCTCAAGTAATAGAGGCCAACAGCAAACAAGCAGCCAAAGAAAAGGAACACTTACAAAAACCTTTGTACCCATCTGCCAGAGACATGAAGTTGGGGACAAAGTCTGGGTTATGAATGTTGACAAAAGCAAGTTACAACCCAAAAAAGTAGGGCCAGCAATAATCCTAAAGGTAAACAACAATAACACTTACCTTGTACAAGGGCTTGGGAAACACAAGCAAGACAAGATGTTACACCACAACCGCCTACAACCTTGCAAAGCAAGACAGAAACAACAGGAAACTGCCCTGCCTGCCACCAAACAACAACTGGTTCAATATGGCGCCTGGGCTCCTGACAACCTCCCTGACAACCTGCTTCCTGAGGAGGTCAACTTTCAGCCGGGGGGGGGGTGTCAAAACCGCAGGCTCAACCTGCCAGCAAGGTTCCAACCAAGTGGGTTTGTGACCCGCAATCTGATTACCCGGTCACTCAAAGCCAGACCTGGAAGTCAACTTGAATTACCAAATCAATCAACATGAACAAATGATGATCCCTCACGGTGGATACCTTGATTTGGCGCTTAACCCATTAGCAGGATCAAGCCACCCCCTCTTCCATCCAGCCGTGTGATCACCAATCATGTTCCTGCTATCCATTTATTCACAATAGCTATATAATCACTATCTCACAATAAAGATTATTATCTATCCTCTAAATATTTTTCCCCTTGTAACTCTGCTAAAACAGCACAGTTACAACAGTAGCACAGATAGGTTCTCCATCCTACCCTACCCTTCAAAATTTCTCATGTTGCCTGTACCTGCCGCAGTCAACAAATAATTGATAGAATAATGTCTGGTTTGCAACATTTTTGATTACTCCCTCTTGGGGAATTAACACCCCAAGTAGTTCACCAAATGAGACATCAAATGGCTAACCATCTAATCAATAGACCAGTGGCACCCCTATCATTCAACCATCTATTATGAGTATCACACAATCCAGCTCCTAAGCAGAAAACAACTTGAGTAAGCCTTGTGACCTAAGAGGAATATTAATCGGATAAGCCACATGACCATCATGAAGTACATGAACACTATGTGCCTTTCCATAAATCTATATAACATTCTATATCTATATTCAATAAAGTATCATTATTCTATTAAATCTTCCCCTTCTATTTGATTATTATACTTCCCAGAAGTATATTCTCAACAGTGGTAGCACAGGTAGGTTATCCATACCTACCCAACTTAAGGAAAAATTCCTCCAAAGTAAAAAGACACAAACAATGGTACTCCCCGGCAGCTGGAGAGACTACAAAGAAGGACAAGATATTCCAAACAGCTTTGTCATTGTGGACAAAGTCCTTATCCCCGTGGAACAATACAACACTCTCCAAACCTGCAAGCTATTACCTGCCATTCTAGCCAGCATAACAGCGTAACAGCAGCCTGAGATACCCAATCTTGTATTCTAGCGCCTACATACAGCTGAAATTGGCACCTTTGCAGGACTACACTATGAGAACGTCTCCTTTTGGATCAACAGCACCAAAAGCAAGTTTGAACAAGTAGAATATCCCCACAGACTCTGGGTCAGTGAAGTCTCCCTCAGTGTCACAGGAACAGCATCACAATTTGTAAGTGGGTGGATGGCCCAACATCCTGACCAAAAAGAGAACTGGGAGTTATTCAAAGACGCCTTCCTTGAAAAGTTCTCCATGAAAGATTCTGATGTAGTAATCATGACAGTACTTTGGACCTTCAAGATGACAGGAACCATTGAGGAATACATCACTGCATATGAAGACCTACATGGCTGTGCCCATAGCTCCATCAATTTCAATGAACCTAGACCACGCCTAGACTTCTACAACAACCTCCCTATGCATATTAGACATCAATTTGACATGATCCCTTGCAAGAACCTTGAGGATGTGTTCCTAGAAGGGAAGCGCGCAGCACAGAAATCCAACAACCTACATGCAACCAACAAACGCAAGGAGAGCCCTACTGCCAAAAAGGACACCTGTCCCAATAAGCAAAATAACCAAGCCAATAACTCTCACCCTCAAAATGGAAATCATACAGTACAAGCCAACCAGGCAAGCACCAAAGATACCAATGAGGAGGGAAAAGCTCAGGGGAGTGCTTAGGCAAGCCGCTCTCCCCCAACTCACAAGACTTGTACAGGGACCAAGACGTGGACTCAATCACCATGATTCAAGTACCCTCCAGCAATCCTCTACTGTTTGCCGCCCAAACTTGAAATAAAATCATTACCTATCCTTTATGTTTTTGCAGATACTAAGGCACAGCACTATTCAACACTGGAGCAGATCAATCCCTTGTTAACAAAATATTTGCCAACCTCATGCAATTACCAACAGTGCGGAGCAGTGTCAGGAAAGTCATCATAGCAGACAACAGGAGCACACCAGTCACCAGAGAGACAAAACCCTTCTGCACTCAAATTGGAGATGTACAAACAACAATCAGTGGACCTATAATACCAATCCCTAAATACAATGTAATACTAGGCCTAGATTGGATGAAAAAGACCAAACCACAGATTAATTGGGAGGGTGCCACTCTCACCATCCAGCGCAGCAAAGTACATCATCACATCTACCCAACTCACCTTGACACCCTCATGTGCAACCATGTGTTTGTAAAAATAATGGAAACAGAAGAGGAAACTGATACAAGCAAGATCAACTGGAACACATGTAGATACAAGATCATTCACTTTAAGACTACTGAAGCAAGACGTGAAAATAACTACATCTGTGATCAGCTAGTAAAAAATTTCCCTCTGTTTTCCAAGATTCACTACCTGGGTTATCACCTGACCGCGGAATACAACACAAAATTGACCTTAAAGGAAGTGTGCCTAAGGCACGTCCTATCTACTGTTTAACACCCCAAGAAGACAACACCCTGAAAGCCTACCTTGATGAAGCACTAGACAAAGGCCTCATTAGACCATCAAAATTGCCTTTTGGTGCTGCTGTCTTCTTCATGGCAAAGAAGGACGGAGGACTCTGCCTAATCATCAACTACAGAGCGCTCAATGAGGTCACAATTAAGAACAGGTATCCCCTGCCCCTGATTGATTATCTTTTTGACGCCCTGGGGGGGGTCCCAAATCTTCACAAAAATTGACCTGACAGCAGGATACTACCAAATTTGTGTAAAACCTGAAGACATTCCAAAGACAGTGTTTAGAACCAAATATGGATCCTTCAAATGTGTTGTCCTTAATTTTGGCATGAAAAATGCCCCCAGTACCTTTGTGACCTTCATGAACAAGGTTTTCAAAGAACACCTTGGGAAACAAGCAATTATCTACCTGGATGACATTATCATCTACATCCCAAACTTAAAACAACACTGGGAAGACGTCCGCCTAGTCCTCTGCACCCCCAAGGAAAACCAAATCATTGATAAGCCATCAAAGTGCAACTTCTTCTTGTCTGAGCTCCCCTTCCTTGGCCACATTGTTAGCAAAGACGGGATCAAACCAGACCCAGAGAAAATACACACCATAACTGAAATGCCAGCCCCCAGAAACAAGGGTGAACTCTGAACCTTCCTAGGCATGGTTGCCTACGTCAGGAGATTCATCTCCAACTGGGGCGCTCTAACGGCTCTCTTATCAGTCATTACAGGCAAAACAACCAAGTTTGTATGGACCCTGTTACAAGAACAACATTTCTGCCAGTTAAAAGAACAAATGGTCACAGCCCCCATCCTCCAATACCCAAACCAATAAGGGATCTAAGAGTTAGAAACTGACGCCTCCAACTGCACTATAGGAGGAGTACTCCACATCCAAACCACAGAGAAGGAGTTCTTTCCTGTTGCATATGAGTCAAGAAAACTATCTGACGGCAAACAAAGATTCCCCATAAATGACAAAGAAATGGTGGCCATTGTATATTGCCTCCTAAAGTGGCATTGTTATCTGGAAGGAGCTCAAACATCCAAGGTACTCACCAATCATAAATCCCAGGTATTCTTCAAAACCCAACATCATTTATCAAGGAGACAAGCCAAATGGATGAGTCTCATACAGAGATACCCCATGCAAATTGAGTAAAAACCAGGCAAAGGAATGCTTACTGCAGACAACCTATCAAGGTTGTACAGCAAACACACCCTCAGCACTGATGGCGACCCTGACTGGCCCATGCTCATCATGGGGAATCTCCAGGAAGATTTTCCACCAGGCACTCCCATGGACATACAAGAAAAGGTCCTTAAGAACAAACATCTGTTCAAAAACGTATATGGTACTTTACACTGAATACTTCCTAATGGTGACACTGTACCCTACGTCCCGTCAACTCAGAAGATTGACACCATACTCAGATATCATAGAGACTTGGGACACACTAGTAGCAGGAACCTACATGAGTACCTTAAAACACACTACTGGTGGCCCAATATGCTAGATGACATCAAAGACTTACTGGAAAAATGTGAATTCTATGAAGAGTACACCCAAACTAAAGCACCACCTAAGTCAGTGGTACCCGTATTCATCACACAGCCCTTCAAGGTATGGTTGTTGGATATTCTAGGACCAATTCCCGGTGAAAATAAAGGGAAAAGAAACATCATAACAGCCATCAACTATGCAATCAGATGGTCAGTGGCACAAGCCACAAAGGAGCACAAAGGGTATGATGTGAGCCAATTCATTGGCAAGGAAATCATAGGCAAATTTGGGAAGCATGACCTCCTAATCACAGATGGAGGCACCAAACTCAAAGCCATTGACACTAACATCTAACTTGCCAAGAACAGAATAAGACATATCACAGCCAGCCCATACCACCTGCAAGCAAATGGATTAGTAGAACAACTAAACAGCGCACTTGTGGAAGCCCTCAGTAAGTTATCTGCTAACAATCCAAAAGCATGGGTTGACCCATGCTTCCAACAGCACTCATGGTCTGTCAAACTTGGGTCAACTGCAATACTGGAAAAAGTCCATACAAGCTAGTCTATGGGAAAAAGCCCACACTTGTTAGTACAGCCGCAGGACCCAGATTACCTCTACCCAAGAAAGTGCCAGAAGCCAATGACCCCAAGGTACAACAAGTTAGGAAGGACCAAGAGGAAATGAAATGTAAAAGATTCAAGAGAGGCGATCCCCCTACAACAGGAAAGATTCCAACCCAGTGACAAGATCTGGGTTGTCAACCACAACCAGCACAAGTTAGACCCAGGATTGCACAGGCCAGACATTTTCATGGAAGTTAAACCTAACAAAACCTACCTCATCAAAGGAATTGAGGCTCAAACTGAACTGAAACACATGCATCACAATTGTCTCTGTCTGTGCAAAGCTAGAACAGCCCAATGAAACTCTAGGTTTTCTGTTCCCAACGCCAAACTGGACCAGTACCAGGCACACATCCCTGGCTCTATGAAAAAGATTCCTAACGCTCTGCCTTCCAGCACCCCAGGGGGAGATGTTGCAACATCTTTTATTACTCCCTCTCAGGGGATTTACACCCCAAGTAGTTCACTGAATGAGACACCAAATGGCTCACTGTCTAATCAATAGACCAGTGGCACCCCTATCATTCAACCATCTATTACAGGGATCACACAATCCAGCTCCTAAGCAGAACACAACTTGAGTAAGCCTTGTGAACTAAGAGAAACATTACTTGTATAAGCCACATGACCAGCATGACGTACACAGACAGTATGTGGCTTTCCATGATACTATATAACATTCTATATCTATATTCAATAAAGTATCATTCTTCTCTTAAATCTTCCCCTTCTTTTTGTTTATTATACTTCCCAGAAGTATAATCTTGACACTGGCCTCCCGCTGGACTGGACCCCATACACACCTGGTATGGAAATACCCAAAAGGCTTTGTCCTGTATCAAAACACAGTGATCCTGCTCTCTGCCTTCAACGCCATGTCTGCCCAAGGGTTCTTCCAGGCTACCCCTGCTATGCCTTGCCCAACCAACAAAAATACCATGCCAGCCTATGTAGCTCAAAGACTTCAAAGAACTGCCTTGGAACCTTTTGCAGGAGACAACAACAACAACACCACATCACGGATTCAATCTGCGCAAAGCAAGCTAGCTCAGATAGAATGCCCACAGAGATTCTGGATTACAGAAATCTCCATTTGACTGACCCATGACACAGGCACCTGGTGCAACAAGTGGTACAAATAACGCATCAAAAAGAATTGGGACACCTTCAACAAGACTTCTTGGCAAGATTTGTGCTGAAAGACACCACACTCATGATTATCTGCCAAGTAATAACTTGACCCAGTTGGGTACTGTGAAGGAGCTCACCCGCACTTATGAGTAACTTTGTCTATGTGCTCCCTCCAATATGGACTTTGACACCCCTGCCACTCACCTCATGTATTAGAACTCCCTCAAGTTGCACGTAATGAGACATTAGAACCTGGACCAAGTAACCAACTTGTAAAGTCTATACTGTGAAGCTGAGAAAGCAGAACAGAAATCCAATGCCCTTCACAAGGCACAGTCAGGGAAGAGAGAACAACCCAAGGACTCTCACCCAACTGGGCGCCCCAACAGACCACCCCCCAGGAACAATAATGGCAGTGCCAACCACAAACCCACTGGTTCAAAATAGACACGGGACTGGGAATAACTGCCAATCAAACTGAACCCATTTCTGTGTCACTGCCACTCAAGACAACCAAGACAAGGGAAAAGCCCGGGGAGAGAACTAAGCAAGCCAAGCTCTCCCCAGACTATTCCTGACTTGCCCAGCAATGAGTACTAACCAGAGAGACGTGGATCAATGCCCAATGATTCAAGTGCCCTCAGAAGACCCAGTACTGTACACCATTGCCAGACACCCAAATAAATTGATGTCCTATCCTTTCTGATTTTGCAATTACAGAAGCTTGGCTCTCCTGGACTCTGGCGCAGACCAAACCCTGGTCAATAGCAGCTTTGTTGACAAGTTCAAGCTAGCCATGAATCCTTTGCGGATTAAAAACATGGTTTTATCTGATTAACATCACATTGCCGTGACACAATAAACTTCCCCCTTCTCTGTTATGCTAGAGTACCTACACTCCACCATTCAAGGCCCCGTCATTGACTTTCCAAAATTTGACATTGTACTGAGACTCTATTGGTTGCAAAATAACAACCCTCACGTGGACTGGGCAATCTTGGTATTGACCATCAAACGTGAAGGATTCAACCACCAAATTTATCCCAACTCAGTGGACCAGCTCCTGTGCAGCCAGGTCTTTGTGCGCATCATGGAGACCTTGGACAAACAGGAGAACCTCAAGGCAATTGACTGGGATTCTTGCCAATAAAATATTATCCATTTTAAAGACCACCAGGATACCACCACACCACAGGATTGCAAAATTGTAGCTCAGCATCCAGAAATCTTCAAGGAAGCTCTACATGGGTTACAACCAGAGAAACACATTCAGCATTCCATCCAACTCAAAGGAGCAGTACCTAAGGCACAACCCATCTACTGCCTCTCTCCAAACAAGGACAACGTCCTGTGTTCTTACCTCAAGGAGGAATTAAAGAAAGAACTTATCTGCCCCTCACAATCACCCTTTGGTATTGCGGTATTCTTTGTAGCAAAGAAGGACGGTACTCTACGCCTAGTTACAGACTACTGAGCACTAAACATAGTTACCATCAAGAACCGTTACCCACTACCACTAATTGGCAATCTCTTTGATGCCCTGGGTGGCTCCAAGGTCTACTCCAAGATTGATCTTAGGCAGGCTATAATCATATCCGCATCAAAGAGGAAGACATTTGTAAAACAGCCTTCCACACTAAATACGGCTTGTACAAGTGTGTGGTACTCCACTTTGTTATGAAAAGTGCCCCATCAACCTTTGTAACCTTCATGAACAAGAGGTTTGCTCCCCAAATTGGTAAGCATGCCCTGGTATACCTAGACAACATCATTGTTTACAGCCCCTTGGGGGAACAGCACCACAAGGATCTGGAAGCAGTCATTGCCACCCTAGCATAACTCAAGCTGCTAGCCAAGCCTTCCAAGTGCCAGTTCTTCTGCAAATAACTACCCTTCTTGGGACACATAGTTTCAAAAGACAGCATTAAACCTGACAGTCAGAAGATTTTGGCCATTTTCAAAATGCCACTGCCCAAAGATAAGTCAAAACACTGCACCTTCCTGGGCATGGTTGCCTATGTACGTCAATTCATACCCAGCTGCAGCGTCCTGACTGCTCCTCTATCTGCCATAACTGGCGCCAAATCCAAATTTTTGTGGACCCCCCAGTGTGATCTTTGTTTCCAATGCCTTAAGAAGAAACTCACAAGGGCACCCATCCTCTAATACCCTAAACGTGATGGGGAATATCAAATGGAAACATAAGCCTTCAATGCATCCATAGGAGGAGGTAGTACAAATCAAGAACAACACTGGTGACTTCCTCCCTGTGGCCTATGGATCACACAAACTGAAAGACAGAGAATGATGATACCCTATAAACAACAAAGAGCTGTTGGAAATTGTGTACTACCTAGTCAAATGGTGTTGTTACTTGGAGAAACAAGAAGAGTTCACTGCCTTGACAGACCACAAGTCACTCATCTACTTCAAGACCCATGCAAATCTATCCCGCAGACAAGACAGATGGATGGAGCTTTTGGAAAGATTCAACAAGCTTATACAGTACAAGCCAGACCCAGAGTTATTCATGGCCAATGCATTGTCTCAATTATATGTCAGGGCCACAAGAGGTGAAAATGGGCTTGACCTGGATTGGCCCCTCCTGGTGCTACCTATCAAAGATGAAGGCTTCCCCCCTGGCACAACAGAATCACTAAGGAAACTGTTATCAAAAATGAACACCTATTTGCTGACGTCTATGGGACCCTACACCAAAAAATGTCTGATGGCACAACCATTCCCTACATCCTCACACATCAGACAAGTTAATACCATTCTTTGCTATCACAGAGACCTTGGCTTATACTAAGAGCCAAAACCTTTATGAAGTTTCTAAAACATAAGGCCTGGTGGCCAACCTTATACCACAGATGTCCAGGAAGTGCTTGGATCAGTGCAAGGTGTGAGAAAAGTTTGCCAAAGAGCAAACCCTTCCTAAGTCTGTACTCCCCATTTGCACACAATTATCATTTAAGGTATGGGTTCTGAATATTGTGGGACCCATGCCAGGAAAACATAACAACAAAAAGTACATTATTACCTGCCATCACTTTGCCACACACTGGAAAGTAGCCCAAGCAGTTAAAACACATACCGGCAATAACATAAGGTGCTTCATAGGAAAAGAAAATCATCAGAAAGTTTGGAAAGCCAGAGCTCCTGATAATCAATGGAGGCAAAAAAATGACCTCTGAAAAGACCAACATGTATCTTACCAAGAATGGAGTACAACACACAGTGATAACAACCTACCATCCTCAGGCCAATGGACGTGTGAAGCAGCTAAATGGCAGCCTTGTGCAAGCCTTAGCTAAGCTCATTGCCAAAGACATGAGGACTGGTACAAACAGCTATTGCTTGCATTACTTGTATGGCAGACCCGTGTGAAAAGATCCACTGGTAAAAGCCCCTTTGAGTTAGTTTATGGAGCACAACCCATTATCATCCAGGTGCTATCAGGACCTAAGCTGGAGATACCAAACAAAGTTCCCCCCGCTCAAATCCCCAAGTTATCCAAGCCAATAGCAACCAGACAGAAAGAGAAGAAAAACACCAGCAGAAGACCTTTGTCCCCATCAAAGATAGACACAAAGTTGGCAACAAAGTTTGGTTCATGAATGTCAACAAGAGTAAACTACAACCAGAGAAAGTGGCCCCTGCTATTATCCTGAAGGTAAAAGACAATAACACTTACCTTGTACAGGGCTTGGGAAGTACAGACAGGACATGGTCCTCCACCATGATTGCCTCAGACCTAGCAAGGCCAGACAAAGACAACGTGAGACCATGTTACCTGCCACTGAACAGCAGCTGGTCCAGTATGGTGCCCAGGCTCCCAACAAACTCCTCTGACAACCTGCCTTCAGAGGAGGCCAACTCTCAGCCAGGGGGTGCAAAACAGCAGGCTTGACCTGCTAGAAAGGTTCCAAGTAAGCGGATTCATGACCCACAATCTGATTATCTGTCCACCTGTAGCCAAGTTAGGAAGACAACTCAAATTACCAAATACAAAAACATGAACAAAAGCTGATTTCTCTTGGTGGGCAACTTGTTTTGGCACTTGACTCATTATAAGGATCAAGCCACCCCCTTCACCATCCAACTGTGTGATCAACACCAATCATGTTCCTCTTATCCTTGATTCACATTGACTATATAATCCATATCTCTCAATAAGGATTATTATCTAGTTTCTAAATATTTTTCCCCTTGTAACTCTGCTAAAACAGTACAGTTAAAACAAGCACATATTATCTAGTGTCTTGGTTATCTCCAGTGGCCATCAAATCATTTTCAAATTGGGCGTAATCAAGGCAAGATTTGACATCTTTGGTAGTGGCCTTTCCAAACCAATCCAGTGCATCTCCTGATAGCATGGCAGCCACCCCAAGTCTTTCTCAGTTTTACTGGGGTATGCATTGGCGTTGGCTTAAAAGTGGAGACAAAGGACAGGCATGGCTCAGCGAGCTTTGTCTAAGGTGAGTTTGCCCATCTGGGGCATGTCCACCTTGGTTGTGGTCTGGTTCACTATCATGTTTTTTACTTGTGATGTGGCTGTGTTCTGGGGTTCTGCCCCAAGTGGAGGGTCTTTCAATTCTTGGGTGGGTCAGTTCTTCATCCATAAGAATATCAGGGAGGTAATTGCCTTATGGGTGTAATAAGTGATTATCACAAAAAAAGCATACAAGTTGCCCCAAGTGTTAACAACATTTTGGGGCCCAGGTTATCATGTTTGTAAAAGATTGTCTTAATGCCAGGAAACCAGGCATAGGTAGAGGCATTTGTTGGCTCAGGTTGGAATACGGCTGGGTCAGAGGGCAATGCCCACCATAGGATGGGTGCTAAATTGATAATATAGGAAACAGATTGCCCAAGCAAAGACCAGGGCCCCAAATTGGGCACCATAGTGTCTACCATTCCCGTCAAAGTAATGTAGAGTACTCCAAACATTTGGGTGGACATAGTCTTGGCTGTGGTGGGGGTCTCCATTGGGCAGGTCAGGTTGCAGGGTTAAGGGTGGAGTCTTGGGGACAAGATAGGCAGGTAGGTAATTGTACTTGTATTTGAAAAATCTGAGCGGCCTAATGCATCACTTTATTTCTTGGCCTATTGTTTTTGTTTCTCTAGTTCTTGCCAGAGGGTTGGCAAGGAGTATGTTTTCCAGGTTGAACTTGGCGTAGGCCGAGTTTGGAGGGTATTCAGTAAAATGCACAGGTCTAAAGGGGGCTCCTGGGGGCGGTATGGGCCTGGGCCTGGGGCTGGTTAGCAGGTTGGTCTCTGGATGAAGCACTTGCCTGATGGTCTACTGGGCCGGAGTTAATGTTGTAACTGAGCTGTTTTAGCAGAGTTAAAAGGGGAAAATATTTGGAAACTAGATAATAATCTTTATTGAGAGATAGTGATTATATAGTCATAGTGAATCAGGGGATAGTAGAAACAAGATTGGTGATCACACAGTTTGGATGGTGAAGGGGGTGGCTTGATCCTGGTAATGAGTCAAGCGCCAAAACAAGGTATCCACTGTAAAGGATCATCATCTGTTCATGTTGTTGGATTTGGTAATTCAAGTTAACTTCCTAGTCTGGCTTTGAGTAACCGGATAATCAGATTGTGGGTCGCAAACCCGCTTGGTTGGAACCTTGCTGGCGGGTTGAGCCTGCAGTTTTGACACTAGCTTCAGTGTATAGGATGAATTCTTTATCATAGTTGGGATACACTAGGGTGGGCGCCTCTTTGAGTTTCTGCTTAAGGGTCTCAAAGGCTTGCTGCTGGCTGGCAGTCCATTCAAAGGGGACATTACGTAACAGCTGGACTAGAGGTTCACTGGTATTGGCAAAGTTGGGAATAAATTTGCCTGTAATAACCCATCATACCCAGAAAGACTTGTACCTCTCACAGGTTGTTGGGCGGAAGCATTTATGTCAATGGCTTCAACCTTCTTAGTCATAGGGCAAATACCAGTCTGGGTTACTTCATGACCCAAGGATTCAAGACACTCTTTGAAGAAAGCGCACTTAGTGGGCTTTAGCTTCAGGCCAGCTTCTCAAATCTTTAGGAACACTTCTTTGATATGAGCCAGATGATCAGTGAAGGTGGTGCTGAAAGCCGCTATATCAAAGTATACTAGGACACATGGCAGCTTCAGGTTGCAGAGGATGGAGTCCATGGCCCTTTGGAAAGTGGACTGGGGCATTGCAGAGCCCCTGGGGCATGCAGGTAGGCTCAAACAGCCCTTCATATGTAATGAGCGCAGCCTTTTGGCAATCCTTGGGTGAAAGGTCAACTCGCCAGTATCCAGATGCCAGATCCATGGCAGAGAAGAACTTAGAGCCTCCAAGACTTTGGAGAGCATCATCAATATGCAGCAAGGGATAAGAATCTTTCTTGGTTAAAGAGTTCAATCTCCAATAGTCCATCACAATTAGGTTGACCCCCATCCTTCTTTTTTAGGATGAGTAGAGGTGAAACCCAAGGACTTTGAGAAGGGGCCAGTAGCCCAGCCTCTAGCAGTTCTTTGAGTTCTTTAGATACCTGCGCGTCCTTGACTTTACTATAGCAATATGGTTTGGCATGGAAGGGGGGCATCTCCAGTATCTGTTCTGATGGATAACTCTTTTGGCTAGCCCATAGTCTGTACTTTCTTTAGAAAAGATGTCAGAAAATTGGTCTAGCAAGTCTAGCACCTCTTTCTGTTGAACCAGGGACAACTAAGGGAAGTCTTGGGCAGTGAACAGAGATATGACTTGGAGCTTGTCTTCTGGTAGTTTAAAGTCCCAAAACATACCAAAGGGGTGAAGAGACAAGACATCAGGAGCATTCAAAAATTTACTGTAACCAACAACCTGCCCTCTAGATACGTTTATAGGAAGTGTGGTTAGATTTGCTACTAGCAATTGAACAGGATCCTTTTGGGAGACATCCAGGATTCCAGGGCAGAGGTAAGGTTTGTTGCGTCCTAATGAGGGGGGAGAGTATAAATCCAAGAAGGTTTGTTTAGGGAGTTCATATGATATGTGGGAGTCTAGGATGGCCTGGGAGCCTGGGGGATGGTGACAGTGGACGTGGTCATATGCAGGATTCCCTCAGCTGCAGGGCAAGCCATGGGTGAACATTTCATGTTGGTGGAATTGGTGTAATACTTTAGAGTAAAAACCCCAGTGGGGTATTCCATTGTACATGTCTTTAAGCTCTTCCCAGGAACTTCAACTCAGCTCTTCAAAGATCAGAGGGACTCCATATCCCAGAATAGAGAGGTAACCATCTTTCAAGTTGATGATCCCATTATACTCCCTAAGGAACTGGGTACAAACTAAAAGATCTCAACTCTTGTTTTCTAAGACAATGGCTGGTGCAGCCAGAAGGAGCTTGCCAAATTGCATGGGTAGGGCAGAGTAAACTCCTATAGAGTGATTCATAGATAGGCCAGCCGTACCATACGACTGGTGATAATTGAGGTTGGGGGCAAGTTTGAGTTTCTTTACGAGCTTAGAGGAGACAACATTGACCAGAGATCCAGTGTCCAAATCAGCCTTGATCTTTACTTTCTGGATAGATATTTTTACCCAAGTGGTAGTACAGCCAAAGGGTGGGAGAACAGCCAAGATATCCTGCACCTCAGCTAGTTCCTTATCCCACTTCTCAATCATGCATCTTAGGCCCAGGAACTCCTTATAAACAGTCTGGAGAGGGAGCAAGACAGATAAATTTTTGAAGACAGTGTCAGAAACTTCTGCAGCTTCCTCTGATGACTCCACTAGAACAGGGGACCTCTTTGCTTGAGTGAGATAGGGGCAAGAAACAACTTCTTTGGACTCTGGCAAGGGCTTGGTAGTAGTTGTAGTCTTCCCAGATTGTAGCTTGTAGGGGACCACAATAGTTTCAGGGACAGCAAGAACAGAGTACCCATACACGTCAGGGTCCTCAACATCAGCATCATCTAAGTCAGAATCATCAGAGATATTGTGGAACAACAGGAGGATAGAAGGAGCCTCCTTATCAGCAGGCTCAGAGTCAGCTATGGAGGGAGGGATTGAAAGAGACTGGGAAAAATTGTCAACCAAGAGTGTCTCTGCCTCTAGGTTGACTGTTCTTTTCCCACCTGCTCCTTGGGATCAGCTCATTCAACCTGCAGGTTGGTGCAGACTTGAGAATGATGACATATCTGGCCACAGTGAAGGCAACCCTGACGTTGAGGAGGCTTTTGAGAGTTCATGGTAAGAATACAAGGGCCATGGGAAGACAAACCAGAGTTAGAAGTGGCAAAACTCTCCTGAATGACTGCTCCAGAATGGGTAAGGTGCATATCCTGCAACAGCATTTTATGCTCTTCATGGAGGAAAACATAGCTTTATGGGCTTTGAAGTGAAGGCAAAGAAGCTGTTTAACTTTGAGGGCTTGAGCGCAAGCCATATAAGCTTCATGGGCCGTCAATTGTCTGCTTGTTATTAGTTGTTGTCCTATCATGTAGAATCTGGCTGCAGAACTTGGCTAGCGTCTCTCTAGGCTTTGAAAGCAATGTGCATGAAGGCGTCCTTCTTTACTTCCAGACTAAGGCCACCACCAAACTTGTCAATCAGTAGCTGCTTCAAATCATCCCAAGTCTTGATGGTGGGCAGCTCAGGCACCACCACTTCCTGGCAAGTTGGGTGTAGGCAGGCTAAAATATGTTCCTTCTTAACCTCACCTGATGCTTGTCTCATAGCAGTTTCATAAATAGTTAAGAAAACTGCAATGGTTGAGGTTTTGGGATCAAAGACTTGCTTAAAGGTAGGCTAGAAATGTCCCTCAGGAGTTGGACCACCATTATTGCTATTGAGTACATTTATGCGCAGGGAGAACTCAGCTTCAGATTTGGAGGGAGGTTGTCTAGCCCATAGTTGTCAAACACTTTCCTCAAGGGTTGTCAGGGTCTCAGCAGCGCGGGCACCTGTATTGTTAGCTAGAGTGGTCTGTTGCTCAGTAACATCTAGGCGTTGGCCCTGGGAGGTTACTACTGTGGAGAGCTCAGCAAGTCAAGAAGTAAGGGAAGGTCCCACTAAGAGACAGAGAGCAAACCTGTTGTTTACCAAGTCAATTAGTTCACTCATCTCATTTACGTCTCTATCCAACTCAGTATGATCCCGCTTCAAATGATCCACCTTGTTAACTAGGGCAATTAATTCTCTAGCGCATTGAATTTGAGGGTCTCCTAGTAAGCCAGGGTAGCAACCATCTTTGTCAACAGCCCCAACTGGACTAGCAACATTTGCTACCACCTCATGTAAGGCAGCTTGTTCCTGTTGTAGTTCAGCAACTTGAGCAGTCAATGCAAGCACCTGTGGGTCAGGCTGAGGAGCTTCAGTAGGACGTCCTTGACTGCAAGGAGATGCACATAGCTCTCAAATGGCATCCCATAGTTTCTGCTCTCTATCCACCAAGTCATCAGAAGGAGGAGAAGGCGGAACATCTGGCTTGGGCATAGACAAATCATTCACTTGATTCTGGAGTTTAGCTATAGCAGCAGCAGTGGCAGTTCTTTCTTGATCAAATGCTGTACTGAGCTCATTAAGGCTGTTAGAAGCAAGGTCCTGCTACCTGCTGTAGTTGCTCAAAGGAATAAGTGCTTAATGCATTGAGCTTCTGTACAAGTTGTTTGAATTTGGTGAGATAAGCGTTAAAGGTGGAATCTACTTGAGTTTGCTGTGGTTTTTCTAGCTTGTGAAACTCATGTAGATGCTCCCTGACGTATTTGGGGATAGACTGGTGCATTTGCTCAATAGAATTAACCAAACGGTTCTTGGAGGTGACAGAGTTGTGCTAATTGTCAGATACCAAGGAAAACAGGGAGTGGATCCACTGTTGATAGGCAGCAAACTGGTCCCAGTGATAGGTAACAGCTGCCTGTAGAGACGAGATCTCTTGGACGTGAAGCCCCAGCACCATCTGATGGTGGGCCAAGGCAGGCTGCACGAAGGATGGCAGTAAGTGCTCAGCAGGCCAGCTGCTGAGAGGAGATGCTGTGGAAATTGAGGAGCTACAATCAATTTGTAGTATTCAGCCTGACTGAACTGCATCTGAAGGCAAGGGGTGGCTCTGTTACAGGCTGGCCCAAGGGCTACTGCCATGACTTGTTCCAAGTCAGGGGTACCCATGGGGTAGGCAACTAGGCGGGGACCATTCCCAAGGTTCAGTACAGTAGGGACAATAGGTGGGTTGGCAATGTCTTCCTCAATAGGAGGGCTAGTAATTTTGGCATCAGCACCCATGTCAACACTTTGTCAGCATGGCCACTATTGACTCAAAACTCTACATCTTCTATGTTTTTTGCTAGTCGTGCTAGCTTAATTATTTTTTTAAAGCGTTCAGGGGTGCAAACCCAGAAAACACAACAAAATTGTAGCCATCTTGACACAATTTAATATTAAACTTAATTAAAAACTCAATTTAACCAGCTTTTTCCTTTACTTTTACTAATAAAAATTAGTTTATTATTTTATTTGTTTTCACAACGTAAAAGTGTCAATGTCAACACTTTTTAAGACAAACTTATTTTTAATACTAAAACTGAAACATCTACAACAAAAAAAAGTGCACATTTAAAAATATTTTTTTATTGAATTATCATATTAAAAAAGATAGTGCACATACATTTGATTTTTAAAAGGTTCATATTATAAATACATATGTGGCACTTATTACAGCTTTAATATATTAAGTGGATTGGTGGCTAACGGCAATCCAAAAATTTAAGTGTGAGTTACTATGTAAGTTACTATAGAATTTATTATTAAAAATAATGTTAAAACTTTTAAATGTTGTTTATTTGCTTTTGATCATCCACTGGGGTGGAGTTAAGCAAATTAGAGTGGCGCAATTAAGCCTAAAAGTAATATGCCACCTCTTATAACAGAATGTTGTGAGTGACAGTGTCAACACTTTACCTTTTTCAAACTTGAATACAACTTCTTAACAACTTTCAATATATGCAATGTTAAAATATCATATTCTTACCCCCCAAAATATTGTTTTTAATAAAAGAATAAATAGCCTCAATACTTTTTTTACTTATTTCCATATGTTTTTTATTTTTATGTGTCCAAAAATACACAGAAACCAGTTAATATTTGCTAGCCTGCTTAAATTTAATTAAGCGTACTATGTTTTTTCATAGTAAATTTTCAAACTAATGTCAACAGTGAGAATGTTGTCAAAAATAATGTCTACAATTTTTCTAATTGACAGTGAGAACTCAGCTTTTTTACTAATTGTCACTCATAATATCAACGCTTTTCAGTTCTCACAAATAAAAACTTTATGTTTTACATAATAAAAACTTCTCATTTTTTGATGTGTTGTACTTTTAATTTTTCTCTTTCATATTTTCTAAATTTTAAAATAAAATCTATATCTAAACATAATACTTTTTACATGTTTCTCTTAAATTTTAATTTTTTATTTATAACTTTAATAAAATAAAAGCTATTTAAGTATTTTTTTACTTTTAAATGCCAATAAAAACCATCCAAGATTTAATTTTTATATATTATGCTTTTAAAGTTGTTTTGTTTGTTTTTAAAATACATTGCTTTATTTAAACCATTTTACTTATTATTTTAGGACAAAAACACCTCAAAGCAACCAAAGGGTACCAAGCATCCCTCCAAGCCCACCAAAGCCAGCAAGAAAAAGCCTGTCTTATCAAAGAAGCCCTCCCCCTCCCCTGAGCCCTCTCCCAAGAAGAGCCCTGCTAGCTCCACTAAGGAGAGGAAACTGATGGTTCAGTTACTGACCACAGTTTCTATAACTCTGCTTCTGACAAGGAGCCAATCAAGAAAAAGAGCTCAGCCCAAAAGTCCCCACCCAAAGATAAGTCTCCTGCACATGAGAAGCACCAAGATAAGCCTCCTTCTGCTTCCCCCTGCCACCAAACTCCCCCCATCAAGCTCATCTGGGGATGATACCAAGCCCCACCCTAATTACTTCCCTGGCTTCCGCCATGCTCCTTCTGGCCCCTGGGACCCTCTGGTGGCCCACAACATTTGCAATGTTGACAGGAAGTTTAAGGTTCCTTCTTCCTTGCCCAAATACTTCCCAATAATGAGCGTAAAGAGTGGGCTGGCCATGGTGGCTAATGGGTAAATTTTCTCTTGCAACAATGCCAACTGGGGCTTCAAGAGCCGCCATTACACCTGTTAGGACAGATCTTGCCTAGTTTGGCTCAACACTGAGCGCTGGGACTTGGTCCAAACCATCAAGGGTTAACACACTTGTGTGATACCCAACACAACCATTGTTTGACTCCTCAAGTGGTATCTTTTCCAGGTGATGCCCACCTCTAAAGATCTTTCCGCCACCCAGCTGGCTGTGCTTGCTTGCAAGTACCTCTCCCCAACCAACTTGAAGAGGGTACCAACCCACAATCAGTTGATCAAGTTTTTAAGTGATAGGCGTCAAGCCTCAAACCCCCTGACCAAGATTGCCACCAACATTAAGGACCTTATCCTCACAGATGCCCTCAAGAAGACAGAGGATGGTGAGATGTTCCTGCTCCATGACAATGGGCAGGAAGTGGAGGATAGGATCATAGCCTACGCCATAACCCAAAACCTGGAGGATCTGAATACTGCTACCACCTGGCTGTGCAATGGCACATTTTCTACCTGCCCCACCCTATTCAAGCAGCTTTGGGTCCTGAATGGGCAATTCATTAACCAGTTTATCCCCCTTGTCTTCTTTCTCCTTCCTGGTGCCAAGACAGATGTCTACACCAGAGCCTTTAAAATTTTCAGGATGCTTTGTGCTTCCTTCCCATCAACCAGCTCCCCCTCCCACTCACGCCATAAGGGCAAATCCCTCAGCTGCTGAGAAGGATGAGGCAACCATAGCTGCTGAGCAGCTAGCTCATGCACTCTCACTTGGGCCAAAGGCTATTATAATTGACTTCAAGCAGGCTCAGTTCAGAGCCTTTGAGGCCACCTTCAATGGAGAAGTCCAGGGCTGCTTCTTCCATTTTAGGCAGGACCTCATTAAGAATCTCAAGAGTGAGAAAGACCTTTTTGAGAAGTATCTTAACAATAGTAAGGGAAAGTGCCGCTTTGCCTTGACTCAGTTTTATGCCTTGGCTTTTGTTGCCCAGAGCATACTGGGATTTTCTTTGAGGCCCTCCTGGAGGACGCTTATATCAAGAAGCATTCTGCCATCTTAAAAGATTACCTTGATTACTTCAAGCGTCAATGGGTGGGCAAGAAGGTGACTGCCCAGAGAGGTAAGAGCAGGGCCAATGCCCCTTGGAATTTCCATGGCGCCTGTATTAAGGGGGAGATGAAGACCACCTCTAGCCTTGAGATTTAGCACAAGCACAAGCACAAGCACCTGAAGGTGAAGTTTGGGTCCAACCCAAATGCAAGTTTTTCTCAAAGCTGCAGGAGGAGCAGGCCCAGACTGTCTCCAAGTTTTGCAACCTGGCCAACTGGGTGGCCCCAAGAAGCAAAATTCCAAGAGCAGGACTACCAGGAGGACGTTCAGAAGGTGGTAAAGAAAAAGTACAAGGTGGCAGAGATCAAGAAGTACCTAGAAGATGTTGCCACTGCTCTTGCTGGTGGCTTTAATTAGCTTAATAAACCTTGCTTTGCTTTGCCTATATTTTTTTTACTTTTAAAATTTTAATTTTTTAATTTATTTATAGTGTACTAATCTTTTTAGGTATAAATGGTAAGTTTCAGATAGAGTTTCAATGTGGTTTAGTAAGAAATATCTTATATTTTGTTAATTTATCTTTAAGCTATGAGATATTTTTAGTTATGCTTATATAAAGTATAATAAATTTAAATTAGAATTTTCTTATATTTTGTATTTTTTATGATATATAAAATATCCATATTTTTGGTTCATTGGAATCTTAATTTTTTGGAGATAAAAATAATTTTATAATAAAGAGTGTAATTTACATAGTAAACTGAAAAATAATTGCTTATATCTCCTTATTCTTATTACTTATGGTAATTTTTTATTACATTTGTGAACTCTCTGGGATCATTTTAGTATGATCAACTAGTTTAAATTATTTTTATATTAAAAATTTTCAGGGTAAAGTGTGCTGTTACTTAAAAAAGTGCCGACATCCAGGAGACGACATTATTAAAAACCGGGTTGTCACTTTACTATAGTGCCAACATTTTTAGTGTCAACATGGGCGCTGTTGCTGTAATTTCAGGCAAAGTTGGCTCTTGTATAGGTGGAGGCAAGGGTCCTAAAAAGTAGATGCAAAAGGGATAACCAAGGGGCTTACAGCCCCTGTAGTGAACACCATTTTTGTTGTATGCTGAGGCGCGGCACAGACACACAACAAGGAATCCTAACCTTAGGATTGTATTTGTACTAAGTCTGTGTTAGATGGCAGGGAAGGCTATGTGATTACCTTGCAGCCCTGGAAGAATAATATCTACTAGATGTGGCTAGAGAGAGGCGCAGAAGTACTGGAAGACACAAAGACAAAAATGTGAATAGAACTTAATTTTATTGGTTAATGGGGAAACGGAATATATAGTGGTTGACGATACCACAAAACACTACCAGGATGGTATGATCACTTGCCACAAGCATGAGTGGGGCAAGTGAGTTGTGCAGAGTCATGAAACTGAACAATTGTATTCCCTGATTCAGTCATCAACTCATTTTGAGAGGCAAAAGTAAAAGCGAGGGATTTGTCTTTGAAATGGCCCACCAAAGGCAAAATCAAAACGTGATGAATAGCGGCATTCACGACAGAAAATTTGCGCCTTCTCTTCCTCCCCGCCTATTTGCCCTTCCTAAATCTCATTGAGGATGTCTTTGGGTGGCTCAAGCAAGTTCTCAAGCAAGGAACCCTAACTTGGACTGAGGACCTATTTGATTTGCTGCAGGCCAGGATCCACATCCTCCCAGCTGAGACTGTGGCCAAATTTGATGGCCACACTGATTTGTTCATCTATGTGTGCCTTGCCAAACAGCCAATATATTAAAGGCTTAGCTTGTCCAACTTTTTATATTATCTAATTTACTATTTAAGATTTATTAATTAGCATTTTATATTTAGAAGCTTCTAAGCCCACAATCACATTCAGCAGGACAATCAATGAAGGTTAGTAATTTATTTATTTATAATTATTTTTTATTATGACACCTAATGTTTACCTCAAACACTTGATACTTGATTATGCAAATATATTTATAACACTCTTATCAAATAAATATAAAAATGGAATTAAAAAAATGTAAAGTGTACAAATTAGAAGTATATTTTTATTAACAAATATTATTATGCTTTTATGAAGACCGTCTCTGGGATTTATTTTGCAAATCTTGTTTGCTAAAATAAACATTAGAAAAATTAATTATGATAAAAATAATCTAATGTGTAAAGATCTTTATTGGTATAGAGAATATATTAGGAGAGCTTATAGTGGGTTTGGCGGCATGTACCCACCCTGTGATGGAGGTGGTGCACAACCTCCACTGCCACACCATGAACAGTGGATAAACCCCTATTAAAATATTTGTGCCAGCTGTTAAAAGGGAGTATTGTTAGGTGAAAATGTAGTAGCAGCTTCTCTGGTGGTGCTGCAAACCCATAGATACCCACCAGGACCAGGGCATCTTGGATTACGTGGTCAACTGAGTTGTACCTGGGGGACCTTCTTCCCGTCCAGTGAGAGCCAGGCCTCACTGGCCCCTATCTAGGACCTCTACACTGGCGCTCATCCCAAAGAAAAAAATATGCCTGAGGTAAACAACAAGGTGAAGCCTTTACCCAGCAAAGGCTTCAGTAAACTTGCACAGTTTGTTGTATACTGCACTTATTTTTTTCTCGTGTTTAGTTTTGCCAAAGGTAAGATCCATTGCCAAAGGGAGCCCTGTCTCATCTGCACTCCAGGCCAGCCCAAAAGTCTGCCAAGAGGATCTTGGTTTTCTTGATGGCTGTTGCATCAGTAACAGCCAATTTTTATACCGCACACCCAAAGCTGTCCAGAAGGTAAGATGGGGTGTGCTCCAACGGGAAGCAGAAGCAAGCAGCTGCATGGGCCTAGACTATCTCCAGTATACTATTGAATGAGAGTGTCACCAGGACGTCCCAAACAAGCTCAATGAAGTTTACACAGTAAAATCCATTGAGAACCACCGGGTCCAGGCGGACCAGTTGGGCATCCTTGTAGGCAATAACTTCCCACTCAGATGCCCCCTTGGCATGAATTAGCTAAGCCAATGCCTCCTGTGATATCAGAAAGGTACCATGGATCCTGTCTTCAAGCTCCTGCAAGGCAGGGGGGACAGATACAGCTGCTTGGCCATGTGAATGGCATAAATTGCATAAAAGGTGGGGGATTAAATAGACCAGGACCTGGCAGAGTTCACCGTCAATGTTTTCTAACAAAAAAGGTAAGTATTTGGAATTTTTTTATTAATTATGATTATTAGTTTACCTTCTACAGTCTCCTCCTTGCCCGCAGCCTTGGCTGGCTTGGCCATTCTTGGCGCAAGCAGTTGTGCGGGCATCTCAGTGTCATCCTTGCAGGCCCTCTTGGTTGGTTTAAGATGTTCATACATCTCAGGGTCATTGGTCCAGACAGACGGCGCAGAAAGGGTGTAGGACTGAATTGTAAGCCATCCACAACTGTCTTCTGGATGTTAAGAAGAAGCTTGATGGTCTTCTCAGGGGTGTCAGGTATTTTGGTCATAAGCGCCTTGGCCAACACCTTGTCAATTTTCTTGCCTTTGAGGAGGCAGACTTCACCTTTTCTTTGACCTTGTGGTCAATTTCTTTGATCTCTACAATTGCAGAGTCAAGGTCTTTTAGAAGTTTCTCCAATTCTCTCATTGATTTTTTACTAACCTTTCCATATGTTTTTATAGCTTTCACCCCAATAAAATCTGTATTATTCTGATACTATTACCTCTTTGTTTATTCCTATTTGTTTTCTCATTTGCTAGACAATCCCATCTTATTACCCATTATGTATATCTTTTACGCTCATCTCAATATGTGTTGTTTGCTTTGTGTTGGAATTGTTCCCTTAATTGCCATATTATTTTTGGCACTTTACACTGCCCCATATGATAATATTAACAATAATTTGGTAATCAGCTAAATTTGAATTAGAAAATTATATGTTAACTGTGTTTAGATAAAGTTGTTACTGATTCAAATTCAAAACCTTAATGATAAACTTTAAGCCAATCAGGAGCTGAGTGATAAAGTGATTGTTGTGACATAAAGGGACATTCAATAATTCTTTGGTGCATGTGCGCTAATTAATATGATTGGCTGAATTTTTGCCATTGTGCACCATTGCCGCTGTAGCAAGTTGTTGGTGAACTAGTGCTAACCCAGCAGCTGATTGTAAACTAGTCCACCAACAACTTGCCACAGCGGCAATGGCGCACAATGGCAAAAGATCCAGCCAATAATATTAATTAGCGCACATGCACCAAAGAATTTTTGAATGACCCTTTATGTCACAACAATCACTTTATCACTCAGCTCCTGATTGGCTTAAAGTTTATCATTAAGGTTTTGAATTTGGATCAGTAACAACTTTATCTAAACACAGTTAACCTATAATTTTCTAATTCAAATTTAGCTGATCACCAAATTATTGTTAATATTATCATGCGGGGCAGTGCAAAGCGCCAAAAGTAACTGTTTTCTGGATCTAGATACATGGCATAGTTAATATATGATTTTATAAAAATAAGCTGAACATAAAGAATAAAACCAAATATAAACAAAGAGAAAATAAAAAATCAAAACAAAAATAAAGATAATATAAATAGAAATGTTTGGCAACAGGGTGTTTATTGGGGGTGGGAAAGAGTGATGCCTAGTAGTCAGAATAGCGCAGAAAGAAAGGCGTAGTGAAAGTGCTGGCCTGGGGGGTCTGGGATTGGGTGGGTGGGGCTGAAAGGTGGGGGGTAGTGTTGGCGGGAATAGGGGTAGGAGGATTGCACAGTATAGCTGCCAAATAGAGCTCATTATATTCCTTGTCTGTCATTGTCTGGATGGACTGGTAGGTGGCAGTGGCACAAGGTAAGAGGCGCTTATCCTTATGTGATTGGTTGCCCATGTTCACATGGAAGACAATTTGGGCAAACAAGTCAGCCACCATTTGGTGACCAAAGAGAGAATGGTGGTTAAGGACCCCAAGATAGAGGTTGTTGAAAGCCTGAGGGTGGCGCTCCCAGAGTGTATCTCCAATATTAAAGAACACAGCATCATCCAGATGGATTTCTGCTTGACTAGCAGGGTATACAAAGCCTGGTGCCCTGTTTCTGGATGGTCTTAAGGGTGGTGGAGCTACCCTCCATCTGGTGGCTCAAGAAAACCTGGTGCCTAGAATTTGAGTCACCCAGGAGTCAATTAATCCACCAAAGATGTGGCTGTACTTGTAGCATCAGTGAAATCTGGGTTTTTCCAATAGTAAACAAAACCCTTGGCTGAAACAGCCAGAAATGCACCAATGAACGTCCCCTTCTTGACCTACTTCCTCCCTTTTTGGGTGTCATCTCTTCCTTGTGCGCCAAAATTGTCAAAAGCTATTGATGGCTTATAATACAAGACAAACATGAGTCATCTGATAGACTTGTCAAGCATCAGACCAGGGTTTATTCAATGGCAAGATCATACAGGGAATCCTTAGCGCCATCCCATTGGTTGCTGGCATAATTGGTAAGAGCCTGTATTGAAGCCACCTTTCCATACATCCAGAGCTGCACCATGCACTTGGAAACCCATATGTTATGTTGTACAAGTTGTTTGCAGACCTGGGTCAAGGGAAGCTTGGGATCTTGCTGCAGGAGGTCAAGCATAATTGGGACGCCTCAGTGATTTGGGACTTGGGGGTCTTCTTGGGCTTTCTGGCCGACCCAATCAGATTCCCATTTATTCATTAGGTTGTTGAACTCCTGCATTATGGTGGCTCAGATAAATTGCAATTGGGTTGCAATCTGTTCCCAGGACAGACCCTGCAGGTTCAGTGCCACAATTTCCTGGAGAATTTTGGTGGTGATGATTGTCAGGAAATCCTGATCTATTAGGGTTGACTGATCCATATCCCTATCCCTAAAGCTGATGGCTGACACTAGACAGGCCACCGCCAGATTGAAACAGCTATTCCAGAATATGGAGAAACTATAACAATACTGATATAGTTTATAATCCAGAAGACACATGAGACATTCTGGGTCTCAGATCATGGGACAATCCAGAAGCTTCTATAATTAGATGTTAGGCATTCTGGATCCCAAATTAGACACAAACCCAACCTGAAGAATAAAATGGGAAATTACAACATCCTGTTTCACTGAGAAGTGAGACAGAGGACCGCCCATGCGCAATTATGCATTATACCAAGCACAAGGCAGGGTCGGTCAAATGGATGTCACCTAAGTTGGCCTCAACTAAGTCAAGAAATATCTAGGCTGAATAGGAGAAATCAGCAGCCTAGAATATTACCTCATTCCAAGACCTATTCAGGTTTTGGGATCCAACTCTGGGGGTGAAACTAGTAGCTTGGGGATGATAGGCTAGCTAGTAAGAGTTGTCTGTAGCTAGACACCAGTCTGGCCGCTAGCTTTCACACTATAAAAAGTCCAATCCAAGATCATTTGGATGGCAGACAATTAAAACCCAACAACATTACTACTAGTCCAAATAGTAGTAGTGTCAAGTACAATAAGAGCAACTTATTGATACTTTCAGAATCCTGCCAAACTACCATAGACCGTGTCGCGTCCCCCAAAAGACTACAGGTCTCTCCCATTACTTGGCTCAAGCAGCAACAGAACACTGCCAGTTGCTGAAATCACACACCAATTAGAAGCACATTTTTCCTCATACAGATATCCCAATCCCAACATGCTTAACACACCTAATAAAAACAACCTCTCTTCTTCTTCAAGAACCAGAAATCTTGATAATAATTTGTTGCTTGGGGTGCTGGGCCGCGGGAGCTGAAGCCTGATTGACTGCGGGGGGCAGGTTGGGTGGTGGCAGGAAGTTGTTCTGAATCAAGGTTGCCATCCTGATTGGTTGGTTGGCGGGCAGCTTGTGTGGGGATGGGTATGGGAGCAGGGGCAGAGCTGGACACTAGGCGACTCTCAAACAAGTCAAAGCCATATAAGTTGGGGGTCAGGTACCGGTTAGCTTCCTTGTTACCCGCCTCAAAGGCTTGGGTATAAACAGGTGCCTCCACGCCCTGAGCTTTGCCTCCATGAAGCTGGCGTGGCTGCTGGTGCCGTTGAATATGCTGCTAGTAAAAACCATTGTAAAAAACCTAGGATAAAATCACTAAAAGTAGAAATTTTAAAATTTAATAGTTTATTTTTATTGTAATCTAGAGACCATATTTGGAAGGTTCTTAAAACCATTTCATACAAATCAGGAGCCATGAAAATGAATAAAATGCCTCTGTTCCTAAATTGGATAGCTGTTGTTTGGCTGTAAAAATGATAGTTTTCTGTTTTAGGCTGCTCATACTACACATCTTGTGTGAGTTCATTTTGTTTCGTGCTTGTGGATTCTTGCTTCTAGATTGCCCAATTTTTTCATTTTAGTCATTCTGTTGGTGCCTCATATAAATCCTGATTGGATTATAATATACTCTGGAACAGCATCCATATTTTCTCACTTATTGCATCAGTTCATTTTGTTTGTGGTTTGAACTACACCACTTGATGTTTGATATAATTTCATACAATGGGCTAGCAAAGTTTTTTTTCTGTTTGACAGTTCATTTATTAACTGAAAATATTTGAATTCATTGAATCCTGAATCTCGTGCTACTTGGATTTCGTTCAAATCTGAAATCATTTATTTAAATCTGAGGTATTTTTGGTTGTCGCCATATCTTTTAAAACTACTGTATATCTCAATTTAAACTTATGGATCATATTTCCCAACAACTAACAAGGATTTATGGTCATCATGGTTGTACTTTGGCTTATGGATCTAGGTTTCTTATTTTCAATGATAATACACATTAAAGCTTTGTTATCAAGTCAAAAGTTTAAATTCTCACAATTTTAACGCTTTTGACACAGAAGCGTCAAGAGTTTGATTGGTTGCACCAGCTGCAAACAATAAGAGTTAGGGTAGGAATAAAAGGAAATATTTATGAAGACACATTCATTAAAGTAATATTGATTTATGTTAGATAGTTGTTCAAAGCAGGCTTGATAATCTAGGTGAAGTTCCTTGCATTTACATAAATGTAAGGTTTAGGTTTCAAAATAAACTCCATCTGATGGGGAACTAAATATATTTTCATGAATGAAACACGATCCGGATTCCTTCTAGGTAGTGTAAGGTTTAGCTTTCAACTTCGATTAACTGAAGTTAACTTCAGTACACAATCCGGGCTATATTTCAATTGCTATAATGTGCATTTATTACTATTTCATTATAAGAAGTTCCATGGAAATGTTAAAAATGTTCTATTTTAATGGCAAAGAAAAATTCTTTTTTATCTTCCTCCGATAATTAATTGATTTGATGCCGCTATCTCTAATCAGTCTTTACAGAAATTGAGCCACCAATTGAATTTTCATGCTAGCTAAAGCAAGGATTTATGACTACTTACAATTTATAGATTTTATGATTTAAGCAAATTACTTCATCATTACCAAACCGCCAATAAAATTAAAGCAGTTATTAAATTAATTAAATGAATAAATGGTGTAAATTTAATCGATTGCTGCTAGATTTGAGGGTCGAGATGTAACTAGGGCTGCTTCGGCCAAGCCCTGGGCAGCCACGGCCAGTTTCTGGCTCTCGGTCACTGTTATCAAATATTTATTTAAAATGATCAAATATATTAGAGTTCAGTTCTGGCTGCAGCGGCCCTGAGACGAAGATAGCCGAGACTGAGCCGAAGCATATCTAGATGTAACTGGTGATAAATTTAAAGAAATGAAAATCGTAAATATAAATTTTTATGGTTTACGCACTCGGAGA
This sequence comes from Entomophthora muscae, assembly GCA_014839935.2. Classification (NCBI taxonomy): domain Eukaryota; kingdom Fungi; phylum Entomophthoromycota; class Entomophthoromycetes; order Entomophthorales; family Entomophthoraceae; genus Entomophthora; species Entomophthora muscae. The sequence goes on along the minus strand of QTSX02005206.1, from coordinate 21,013 downwards.
TGAAATCGAGGCTTGTGATGTAAATATAAGCTACATTTCATTTTAAAAATAAATTTATATTAAAAAGTGAAAACAAGATGCATGATTTAATCAATTGGAGTCTTGATTTGAGCTTTGGGATGCACATTTAGAACTGCGCTTAAAGGGTACCCACTTCAATTCCGAACCCGTTATTTGTAGGGCCATAATTTCGACATTCGGTCATCATTTTCTGTATTAAGATGAAAATTAAATTTAAAATAAAAAATGTCGTCATGATATCGTATTTCTGTTCTAAAAGCGGTGCCGGAGTTGAAGTGGGTGTCCATAAAGTTAAAGCATCATAAATAATACTTATACTTTGGCTTTCTTATGAATGACAGTCTAAGATCCACTTTAACTCGCATTTCAAAACCAGAAACCAGCCAGTAATACACAAGCTTTCAGATAGCTTTTGAATAGTTTCTTTAGGCAAGGGTTTTATTTTAGAATTCCAATTGAAAAGAAACCACACAGAAAACGTACATCAGCCTATATATAGCGTGATTACGCTCTAAGAAAAAGCATCTAGATTAAACATCCAAAATGAAGTTCAGTTTAATGCTTACATCTATCCCCTGTCTCCTAGCGGCATCCGCAGAGTAAGTCTACACTGACCCATCTAACCATTCAAGGTCCAAGGATGAGAAGTGCACTATAGCACGTGATAGCCCTAAATCTCCCATGATATTTCCAGGGTAAGTTAACCATCTGGGCTTGACTAACCTTTTAAAGAAGCGAGCGGTGCTACCTGGAACTTGATGGGGGTTTTTGCAGGGGAGGCTTCTCAGCCTACTACTTCAACTGGAAGACAAAAAACTGTGAGAGGGGCCCTTATGGTGGCTGTCTTGGGTGCGCGCCTTTTAATGCCAAAGCAGAATGTGAATCCAGTTGTAGCCACCTTATGAGATATACCAAGCGCAAACCCCACACTCAACGCAAGACAAATGACCACTAGGCCACTGCCAGTGTCAATAAACAACTTTCGATTATATGAATTAACAAATTTTTATTTTTATTTGTAATCTAGGGGTTTCCGTTAGACTGTAGTTGTTGATATCAGGGATCTGTGAATTTAATTCAGGTTAAAAAGGGAGTTGATTTAGGTATATATATGCTACCGTGAAAAACGAATTCATATTTGAGGCAGATATGGGTGTTTAGCGTGAGGGTTTATTGATACAATGCTTAAAAATGTATCAAAATACAATGTGTAATTGTAATTGAGAAATTGGATGTATTAAATGGAAAAGGTGGGGCTTTGAAAGAGAATTGTGTTTATATTAAAAACACTACCAAAAAGCTGAAGATTTTTTAAGATCCCAGAATCTCTTGGGTACAAAACCTTTGGATAAAGAAAAAGATGCTTTCACTTTCAAAAAGGATCTCACTAGGCTATTGAGAAAAGGAAACCAAATCCTTAAAGATTTTAAGCAGCAACTCCAAACAAAACCAGATTCAATAAAATTGCTTAATAGATCTCAAAAGAAAATAAACCAACCGAAATGCAAATACTTTAAAACACTTGTTATGTAAAGTGACCCTATAGAATAAAAAACCAAAAGTCAAGGATTAAATAATCAAAAATGGGATAAAATTAAAGTCTGATTTTGAGTAACAGTTTAGTAAAAAATAATTTAAAATTTAAACCCATAAACAATTAATTTACTGTTTTATTTTTTAACTATACCTAAGATTAAAAATTATTAAGAAGTAAATGGAGTTATAAAGGTAAATCTTTAAAAGAAAATATAATATATAGTATTAAGAACCCAAAAAAGAATAATTATAAATATTTAAAATTAGCACAAAAACATTAAACTCATGAATATACAGTTTTCTAAGTTATATTAATCAAGGAAATTTAATTTAATGTTTTTTTGCTTTTTTAGTTAAAAAGAAAGTAGCTTCTATATCTGAGTTATGACCTTTGTTAGTTCATATATAATGATTACTATTAGCCATATCCTTTTGGTGCTCCTGAGAGGTCACCAAGGTGTTTCCTGGGTCAAAGCCCGGGACCAGCTGAGTTGGGATGACATTCTCAGGGATACTTTTTCTATGGAAAGATCAAAAATGATTTATCTAACACCCCAAAAGGGACTCACCATGCCCCAATAATCATTGACAAGTGATAACCAGGAAAAATACATTTCACAGCAATGTATGGGCTACCAAAGCAGCCTCATCATGTAGAGGGCCATTCACATAATATTCTATAGTACAACAATATCCCAGATCTCATGATCTTTTTGCACTGCTTTAATCATTCCTCAACTAGGAGTTTTCTATGAGTGAACAGACTAAAGTTCTGCTTCTTCTGATCCTCTTAAACTGCTTCAAAACATTATCACTAGGGAAGTTCTCGGTCAAAAAAGGGGAGAATAGGGGAGAGATAGTCTTTATTAACAGAAGGAAGATACACTTAGAAACTTTCTAACTTGCCACCTTTTTGGAATCCTTTTGACCAGCTACTCCTTCAGAAAGAACTTCATAACTCTTTAAAAGACATCTGATTACTCAAAACCAACCAAAAGTGTAACCATCAAGATGAAGATCAAGCGCTCAACAAAGATCCTGGTCTTAACCAAAAGATTTCTGAAAGACCCCTTCAACTTTTGAGCTAGCCTCCTACTTATAGTCCCTTGTTCCAAAATTTTGAGCCTTCTGAGTGGCTTTCTTCAAAAGCTTAAACTATTGGCGCTCACTTTTCCCAATAATCAATTAAGCTTACACACTTACCTTCTCAAAGCTTAAAGTATTTTTTACTTTTTCTGGATTATACTTTAAGCTTTTGGCTCCAAACCAATCATATTTATCAAGAAACATGCCAGAAATCAACCAATGATTATAGAGTGCAACAGGACCATTTCTGAAGTCCCATTGCAATCCAAACAGGAAATCAATTCCCACTTCTTAAACCGCAATAAGTGTTATCTCTTTGCGCACCAAAGCGTCAACCAGTTCACTGTTCCAGTACCAGTCTTCCCTGTATTCAACCTTAACAAATTTAAATAGTAGAATACTATTTAAATAGTTCTTTTGGGTCCTCTTCAACGTTACCCCCATATATTTACTAATATTGTCAGGAAGCCAGTTGTAGGTAGAGGCATTGGGCGGCTCGGGGTGAGGTACGGCCGAGCCGGCAGATAGGGCCCACCATAGAATGGGTGCTAACTTGAAAATATAAGATACAGATTGCCCAAGTAAGGACCAAGGTCAGGAGTTGGGGACCATGGAATCTACTAAACCTGTCAAAGTAATGTAGAGTACTCCAAACAGTTAGGTAGAGGTGGTCTCAGCTGCGGCGGTGGGTTCCAGCGGGCGGTCTGATTGTGGGGTTAAAGGAGGAGTCATAGGAACAAAGTAGACAGGCAGATAATTGTATTTGTCTTTGAACAGTAAGGGCGGAATCTTGACCCTCTTTCCTTTGTGTCCTATGTACTTGGTACTTCTAGTCCTTGCCAAAGGGTCGGCAATGAGAATGGTTTCCAAGTCATACTCTGAATAGGCCAGGTTTGGGGGGGTATTCAGTAAAATGCACAGGTCCAAAGGGGGCTCTCGGGGGACGGTAAGATGCCTGAGGCAATTTGGCAGGTTGGTCTTGGGGGAGGGCGGCGGCCTGGTGGTCTACTTGACTGGAATTAAGATGGAAAATCACTAAGACTAGATAGGGTAAGATTTGTTTGAACCAAAGGTTCATAAAACTTTCTTATCAAAAATGATGATGGGGTCTTTGCCGTACCGCCAGGGTTTTTACACCCTGGGACTTTGCTTCTTCAATTTTTGCAGGATTCAGGTTCACAGACGAGGCACTGGCGGGACGTGGGTCTTGGCTTGGGGTCTCAGGGGCAGCAGATCCAGGTTGTGCCTGCCCTGGCAAATCAGAAAGGCGACACTTTGTCTTGCCACCACTGTTCACTATGTCACCTGAGTAGTCCAATTGCATTATCCCTTCTGGGTGGGAGATTGGCAGTTGCTGGTGGTCATTGGCAAGGTTAAAAATAGGTTTTGTCTTAACCTCCTTAAGGCAAGCTGCAACCTCTGCATAGGTTTGGGTCTTTGGTGACTCAAGGTTGGCATCAATCTGATGAACATTTGGGGAATTGTCTCTGGGAGCTGGCGGGTCTCGGAGTAACTTGTTAACTCGGGTTTTCAATTTAACAAGTGGGCGGTCTCCTGTCCACTTTGTGTGACTTGAGTAGTCTTTGGAGGGTCCTCTGTAGTAGGCCGGCAGAACGCGGAGTAATTTGCTGATTTGAGCCTGTCTTTTAACAGATTGGCAGGTCCTGGACTGGTCTGGAGGATTGGATCTGCCTCCTGGGATCTGGGGTTTAACTCTTGGGTTTTCAATACAAGTATTGAAATGTCTTCATGACAAATATAGTAAAATAAAAGGAAAACATCCCACCATAACAGCTTTGTATCCAGCTCTCATAGAAATATACCTTTATATACCCTAGGTGTCACAGTAGGTTCCATCATGCCAGGAATTATTTGGCCAAGTAGAAAGACTCAAAAATCCAGAAAACCTTTACCAAAATTGACCAAATTAACAGATTTCAATCAAACAGTTGATCAGAAATAGGTTATTGCTGCTCCATTCTGTGTAAGGTCTGAAGGCTTGGGGAAAATTGTTGTAAACTAGAGCCTTTAACCCAAGAATTTTTATATTTTTCAAATATAGAAAGGTAGGTAAAGTTTGCAATAGTAACTGAACTAAGGCTCCTAAGAGCTTATATGGAGTAAAATAAGGACTAAGACAATTTATTAACCCTAAGAAAATAAAATAGAGACCAGTCTTAATGACTGAGGATTTAGTTAAAAAGTCAGTTTCTAAGTCTGGAAAATGGTCTGCACTAGCAGGAGGGTTAGAACTATCAACAACTAAATTGTGAGTGTTACTGCAAAAACTACCTAACTGGTGGAGAAGAAAATCAAAAGGAATCATAAGCTAAGATGAACTAAGATAAATAATAGAAAGATAAAATACAAGCCAAGAAACCTAACAAGTACCTTTTTGGGGTGCAAGTCAAAAAATCTCAACTTATTTTTGAGACTGGACAAACCAAGCCTTTTATTGTGCTCTGTTTGTAAAATGTGGAATTGAGGTAGGAAAAGTTTAACCATTTCTGGGTAGGAGACTTTTCTAAAAAATTTAGAGTTTGAGAGCAAAATGTGTGGATTTAACTTAGATAAGTTAAACTAACATAAAGGGGACTGGGAGGAGAGAAGGCGGTTACAGCAATGCTTGGGAATGTAAAGAAAGAAAAAAGCAAAGGAAAACTAAGTACTAAGCTTAAGAGGACATAATCAAGCGTATAATAAAAGGTAAGCATTTTGGAGCCAACTTTCTAACTTCAGTGTGTAGGTCCAGGGTTTGAAACCCGGTGGCGGAAGGTAAGGGATGTTTGAAAATAATATTAACCAGCATTTAGATCATAACTAGGATTTAAAAAAGCCTAATCTAAACCCCAAATATGGAAAATGAAGGGAAAAGGAGGTGATCATTAATAAAGTAAAAGAGACAATCCTGAGAAGACTTACAAGTCAGTGAAGGCAAATAAAAAGGAACATAATAGCAGCTAAAAAAGGTGAATCCTGACAGTATCCCCCTAGCTGCTAGTCTGGAGCTATTGGTGGTCCTGTAGCAACTGTTGGAAGTGGTTTAGTGTCAAAACAGCAGGCTTGACCTGCCAGCAAGGTTCTGAGTAAGCAGGTTTGAGACCCATAATCCAGCCACCCACAGCCAAGTTAGGAAGATAACTCAAATTTCCAAATGCAACAATATGAACAAAAGCTGATCACTCTTGCTGGGTGACTTGTTTTGGCGCTTAACTCATTACAAGGATCAAGCCACCCCCTTTGCCATCCAATCATGTGATCAACACAATCATGTTTCTGTTACCCTTGACTCACATTAACTATATGCTCCATATCTCTCGATAAAGATTATTATCTAGTTTCTAAATATTTTCCCCTTGTAACTCTGCTAAAACAGCACAGTTACAACATTAGATTTCCTTTGTGTTCCCAAGTAGAGTCCTCAAGTTCATAGCCTTTCCATAAAATAAGGTATTCAGTGCCAGAGTGGAGGGTGGGATGAGCTAATATCTCCTGTACTTCATATTTGTCAGAACCTTGGAGATGGAGAGGAGGAGGTGGAACCTTTGTTTGGTGGCTGGGAGGATTTTGCTTTAAATTCAGGAGGAGTGAACAATAGAAATCATTGTGGATGCAGAAGTGCTCAGAAAAAGATAGTCTGAAGGCAGTGGTTCCAATCTTCTCCGCAACTTGGAAAGCTCCAATGAAGCAGGGACAAAATTTGCGAGAGGCGACAATAACCAGAAGATTCTTGGTTGAGAGGAGTACCAAGTTACTAGGCTGGATTCCGTTTCCATGAACTCTTTTCTTGTTGTAGTGCTTTGTGTAGTCTAAGATGGCAGATTGGAGGTGGGAAACGAGTTGGGTCTATGTTTCCTTGATTTCAGGAGCAAGCTTGGCTGCGGACTGTGAGCCAAAGTAACCCTGCAAGTCAGGGAGGAAAGAAGGCGTGTAACCAAGGTTTTCTTGGAACAGAGTCATACCAATCCTTCTGTGGTATGCTGAGTTATAGGAGTATTGGGCAATGAGAAGAAGGTCAGACCAATTGTCTTGCTTCTTGTTGATGAAACAACAGAGATATTGTTCCAAGGTCTGATTTGTTCTTTCATTTTATCCATCAGTCTGTGGATGATATGAAGTACTGTAGAGAGAGCTTACCCCAAGAGAGGCCATGGGATCTCGCCAGAATGCAGAGGTGAACTGGGGTTCACAGTCAGAGACTATGTCACAAGTAACTCCATGATGAGGGAAGATATACTTGACAAATAGCTTGGCAGTTTGTTTAGCGGCAACAGTTGTGTGGCAGAGGCAGAAATGTGCTTCCTTAGAGAAGTGATTGACCACTACTAAGATTGTGTTGTAGCCTGAAGACAAGGGTAGCTGGGTGATATAGTCCATAGAGAGGCTTTTCCAAGGACCTTCAGGAATTGGGAGGGGACAGGGTAGGCAAGAGGCTTGGAAGTGTGATTCTTGTTTCTGAGACATACTAGGCAGCTGGCAACATATTCCTTGGTGGTCTTTGTCATCTGTGGCCACCAGTAGTGTGACATTATGAGGGCCAAGGTTCTCTTATAACCTAAGTGTTTGACAGGAAAGGGCTGTGGAATCCAATTGTGATTTGCAACTGCAAGTCCTTATTGGGTACCATAACCAGTTTGCAGAAGAGAAGCAGGTTGCTCTCAAGTGAATACTCCAAGGGGGGATTGCTTTGGATAGCAGGTCCTGAATAATCTTGTTGGAGGTAGGGTGCTCTGACTGGGCTTTCTGGATGAAATAGGTGTCTGGGAAGTTGAAAAGGGTTGACAAGATCTGGTTGATAAAGACAGATGCAGGGAGGACTGCTTTGGTGTTGAGACGTTTGTATTCAGGGTCAGAGTCAGCAGTGGTAGGGTGGCAAGAGAGTAGGTCAGGGAGGACGTTGCAGGGATCCCTTCTTGCAAGTGATGATGAACAAGAAGTTGGTGAGTTTGATCACCTATCAGGCATGTTGATGGGATATGCAACGGGCTTGAGTGAAGAACAGTAAGTTCTTGTGGTCCGTGAAGATGCTAACAGGATCCAAGGTTCCTTCAAGGTAACGGTGCCAATGCTTGGGAGACTTGATAATTATGAGCAGTTCCTTGTTGTCAAAAGGGTAGTTCTTCTCAGCAGGAAGGTGCTTCTGGCTGTATTAAGCTACAGGGTGGAGTGTACCATCCCCCATGCTGAAGAAGGACGGCACCAACAGCATAGTTGCTGGCGTTGGTCTCTAGGAAGAAGAGTTTCTTGCTATCAGGCATGAGCAAGACTGGGGGAGTGGTAAACAGGTGGCAGATCCACTCAAAAGAGTCCTGTGCTTTGGCAGACTATTTGAACTCAACCTTGATGGAAGTCAGGTTTGTGAGTGGAAGAACAATGCTGCTTAATCCAGGTAAAATTTTTGACAGTAATTAGAGAGGCCAAGAGAACCACAGAGTTCTTTGCGGTTCTTTGGTACTGGCCAAGAGAGGATGGCATCAAGTTTGCTTGGACAATGGAAAATCCTTCTTTGGTTACAACATATCCAAGGAATTCTACGCTTGTCTGGAAGAAGCAACACTTAGAGAGCTTGCAGTACAGATAGTACTCTTGAAGCCTAGCCATGCCTTTTCTCATATGATCAATGTGGTTGGAAGTATTCTTGGAGTATATTAGGATATTTTCAAGATAAACCACCACAAACTCATTCAGGAAGGGAAGGAGGACCTCATTCATGAGGGCTTAGAACATTGAAGGTGCATTGCAAAGGCCAAAGGGCATAACCTTGTACTTTTAGAGGCCAAAGGGGGTGCAGAAGACAGTCTTCCACTTGTGTCCCTTGGCAACACAGATCTGGTTGAAAGCTGCACAGAGGTCAACCTTGGAAAAGATCTGACTGCCCAAGAGGCAGTCTATGAGAGCTTTGGTGGATGGAATGGGACAGCAATATTTGATTGTGACAACATCCAGGGAACAATAGTCAATGCATGGCTGTTTGGAGCCATCAGACTTGGCAACAAAGAAGATAGACAAGGAGAAGAATGACATAGAGCAAGTGATGAAACCTTTACTGAGCTTGTTGTTGATGTATTCCAAGAGCAACTTATTGTTGGCATCAGATAGCAGAATGATTCTACCCCAGGGTGGATTTTCTCCTTTGGTCAAGTTGATCTGGATGTTGCATGGTCTGTGGGGAGATAGGTCGCGGCATTGCATGTCACTGAAAACCTTCTTGTAGTCACTTATGCAGAGAGGGATTCCATTTTTGGCCAGGGCCAACTCCGGTGAAGATAGGATAGTGCAGGAGTTTAGCATGTTAAAGTTCCAGAAACTATTGGGCAGCTGTTGTTTTCTTAAGAAGTCTAGGGAGCAGGGAATGTCATGTGCGTAGAATTCAACCTTGCGCTCTTGACATCTGACAATTTGGCCAACCTCTTTACACCAATTTATTCCAAGGTAAACAGGGAAGCTTAGTGACTCAGAGCTGGTAAAATGAGAGTGGAAACCGGACTTTCACAGGCGGAATATAATTGGTGGCTTAATCTCAAAGGCTGTCACAGGCAAATTGTTGGGACCACAGGCATCAATCTTTGAACCAGGCGTGAGCTTCAGAGCTTTGCCTAGTCTGGAGTCAATGTAGTTCACGTTGGCACCCATATTCAACAGGGAAAAGCCTCAATGTTGGAGACAGGGCCATGAATCACAATCTAGATGATGGCAGAGAAGACTTTCCAGGGGTTTGGATGTTATTGATCTGGATATGGTTGGGGGCAACAGTAGAATCTGATGTTGTTTTATCCAGTGTAGGCTCTAGTTCTGGGCTTGGGCGGGGGGATTTGTCTGGGCTTTTTGCCACCAAAGGTCAGCCTGTCTACAGTAAGAACACAGCTTGTTCAGTCATCTGCAAAGAGCTTTGGCGGCAGTCAAATGATAACCGCCACCCTCCTTTGGTTTGTAGGCAGAGGCTGATAAGTTGTTGGATGGGCTTACAGTGGAAAAGAGCGCAAGGTGATTTTCAGTCAAGTGGTAGGCTGGTTGATGGTCAGGATTGATTGAGGATGAAGTGGCTTTGATATAGTTCTGAACTTCTTTTCCCATTTGGAGACCATCTTCATGAGTGGTTCCAACTCTTCAGGGAGGTCATGATGGATTAGAAAGGCCTTGAGATCCGGGTTTAAACCAAGCATATAAAAGTCACAAGCTTCGGAGTGAGTAGCATTTAATCAGATTTTATTTCACAGAAGTGCTTGTTGTAGGCAGTCAAGGGGCCAGTTCCTTGGGTGCAGTTTGAGAAGCGCATGTTTGGGACGGCGGTAGACTCCTCTTCAATTCCTTCCTCAGTGGCGTGTGCAAGCAGTTTTGATACAAATTGGATGTAGCTCTTGAGGATAGAATGATCACAAACAGATGACTTGCAGAACCAACTGTGCATAGGGCCCTCAAGCTGCTTTGCAAGGTATATAACCTTTTGAGTGTCTGAGTTGTTCTCCAAAGGATATGATAGGAAGTGGGCTTGTGTGAAAGCTAATAAATTGAAAGTGCTATCTGACAAATTAGATAATTGCTTAAACTTAGAGATGTTATTTAGTATAACAGTCTGAATATGAAAGATGAAAATGTTCTCTGTATTATCCTTATCATTTGGAGACTTATTCTTAAAGAACAGAAGTGAAATAAGATATAATAAAAAGGATAAAGCTAAGGTGAAAAATAAATTAACTGCTAAAAAAACAAAAGAATGGTTGAGAAAGAAAAGTTTAATTCTGGCATATTTCCATGTGAACTTGAGATAATGTAAGGTCTGAAGACTTGGGGCAAATTGTTGTAAACTAGAGCCTTTAACCCAAGAATTTTTATATTTGTCAAATATAGAAAGATAGGTAAAGTTTGCAATAGTAGATGAACTAAGGCTCCTAAGAGCTTATAGGAAATGAAATAAGGACTGAGACAATTTATTAACCCTGGGAAAATAAAATAGAGACCAGTCTTAATGACTGACAATTTAGTTAAAAAGTCAGTTTCTAAGTCTGGAAAATGGTCTTCACTAGCAGGAGGGTTAAAACTATCAACAATTAAATTATGAGTGTTACTGTAAAAACTACCTAACGGGTGGAGAAGAAAATCAGAAGGAATCATAAGCTAAGATGAACTAAGATAAATAATAGAAAGATAAAATACAAGCAAGAAACCTAACAAGTACCTTTTTGGGGTGCAAGTCAAAAAATCTCAACTTATTGTTGAGACTGGACAAACCAAGCCTTTTATTGTTCTCTGTTTGTAAAATGTGGGATTGAGGTAGGAAAAGTTTAACCATTTCTAGCTAGGAGACTTTTCTAAAAAATTTGGAGTTTGAGAGAAAAATGTGTGGATTTAACCAGGATAAGTTAAACTAACATAAAGGGGACTGGGAGGAGAGAAGGCGGTCACAGCAATGCTTGGGGATGTAAAGCAAGCAAAAAACAAAGGGAAAACTCAGTCCAAAGCTTGAGAGGACGTAATTGAGAGTATAGTAAAAGGTAAACATTTCAGAGCCAACTTTCTCCCTTCAGTGTGTAGGTCCAGGGTTCAAAAACCGGTGGCAGAAGGTAAGGGATGTTAAAAAATAATATTAATCAGCATTTAGATCATAACTAGGCTTTAACAAAGCCTAATCTAAACCCTAAATATGGAAAATGTAGAGGAAAAGGAGGGGATCATTAATAAAGTAAAAGAGACAATCCTGAGAAGACTTACAAGCCAATGAAGGCAAATAAATAAGGAACATAATAGAAGCTAAAAAAGGTGAATCCTGACAGTCTGCCAGCTGAAACCAATTCCTCCTTGCAAATTGACATAATTTAAGGGTCACCTAATATGAGCTTGTTAATCAGCATGGTTGTCAGAAGTTAGTCATCCAAGGGTTCTTTACAACCTGGACCAGATATTTACTTGAAAATGTAGAAGGAATAGGAGCCCAGGATCTAGGTGGTATTGCTTAGTTAATTTTTGATATATATTGTATAATTTTCACTGTTTCAACTCTAAGAGTTGAGTCCTCCCAAAAATTTACTCAATAAAAATCAAATATCCCTTGGTCTAATTTACTTTTTGAAATGCATCCTGTGGTTGGATTGTTGCAATACATTCCCTACAATCTTATTTTCAGCTGGATCATTACTGGAAGGTGGGGCCCTGCACTTGGAACTTTGTTGTTGGTACCTCCCAATGTTAATTCAATGCTTGCCAATCTTGAAATTGTTCCTCCTAACCTTGTACCTGAAAATTGTGTTGAATCTAAATGTCCTGAATTTTATTCTGAAGATTCTCTGATGCTTTCTCAGTCCATTTATCTTGGTTTACTTTGTTTGTGATTAATTATTTTACTTAATCCTAGTATCTCATTTGGAAATTTTACAAAATGGTATCTGAAGCTGTGTTGGTTGTTAATCATTAACTCTATGTGGATTTGGGTGGTACTTCCCCACCACTTAGAGACAGCTTCTTACTATCCTGAAATTTCTGTCACACTAGAAACTTAATAAATAAAACTCTTACCTAAAATTTAATATATATTTCTTGTTTTTAATATTAAACCAAAGCAAAAACTTGTTGTAAAATATGTAGCTTGGGTGCTGAATTCTACAATTAGTTGTTTTACTACTCTTTTTCTTAATACTATACCTGTAGTTGATATAGTAACATCCTTGATTAAGACATAAGAATAAAAGTAAATAAGACAAACATGGTATTTATTAAAATAATGGCGTGCTTATATAGCATAAGGCGGAGGAATTACCACCAGGGGTTTGGAGCATCAGACAAAAGACTTACTAAATGGAGGAGAGGGAAGAGGCACACCAGAAAGAGCCGTGCAAGAAAACAAATGGTTTCACACGCCTTGCCTAATGGAGGCAAGTGGCATTAATATTGCCGTACTATTAATAACTTTGGAAGTGAAGCCCAAACCAGATGTGCAATGGAAAAGCGGTTCAAACACCTGTTTGTTAGGCGTTTTAAACATGTATATTGCTTATTTATCCATGACACAATAGGACAATTACGCAACCATACAAGTGTTTCATTGTTCCAGATGCTAAGTGGCCATCTGGAATGTCTAATCCATTAAGATCTGCAAAATTTTCCTCCACTGGATTAGACAATAGGATTAAAAGACTTACCATCTCAAGAGGGCGGTCATGGAGAGTAGTCATTCCAGAAGAGTTCTAAGAGCAGCCTTGAAGAAGGTGCAAGTAGTTATCCCCAAGAGACGCAAGAAAACAAGGCCAGTGGAGGTAGAGAAGGCTACTGAGAAGCAGGTAGTCCTTAATGATGTGGATGGCAACTACCTGGACTTGGGAGTTCAGCTGGATCAGCTGCAGGTGCCTCAGTTAATCTTAGTGGGAACAGAGCCATCTTTTGCTGTGATGTTCCTAGCCTTGAGTAAGCCCAGAGAAGTGACAGGGACATTGCTGCAAAGGGGCAATAGCGTCCATTGGAAATTATTTATGCAAGCTGCAGAAGATTACTTGGGGACTCAGCTGAAGGAATTCCACTTCAATGTCCAGGTGCTCTCAGCCTTGCATCAGGGAACATATCCAACATTGTAAAGTCAGTTCTTTGTGCTTGGGCGCACCTGGGGTCACAGAGGACCAAACAACCAGTTTTAAAACCTCTTATAACTTTATGTAACATCTTTGGTAGGCCTTTCAGGAAGTGTTGAAGTTGTATACAGTGGAAGAAACTGCTCATATAGTGCCTATGGTGATGGCTGGTAACCTTCTCCTCCGGGGGATCAATCATTGTAACTTCAAACGGGAGGATAACATGTTAGTTTCCTTGAGCGGGCCTTGTTGGTGTTCTACAGGGTGGGCTATCAGGTCCCATAGAATTTCCCTTTTGCAAGAGTCTCCTGTGAGTCTGTATCTTCTTGGGGGTCACCTTCACTGTTAACATTGGAGTCAATTGTGTTTCTTGTTTAGTGGGGATTTGTTGCCCAATCCTTGGTCATTGGCTTTGCGGATCCATAGGCAACCAGTTGTGTAACCTGACTGCCATTCAGGTGGTAGAACAGTTGGTGCAGTATTGAAAGAGTCTTTTCAGTACTCATTAAATAATTTGTTATTTAATTCTTATTCCTCATGCATTTTTACATCACTATTGCAAACAGGACAACAACCTATGGATTTTTTAATTAGGTTTTTGGTTTTTTTGGGTTATTTTCCTCATTGGGGCTTACTCTTGGTAACAAGGAGCAGCACACATATACTGAGTGTGTACTCTAGTGATCAATTGCCCCAAATGAGGCTCCTTCAGGGTGTAGGAGTTGGGGGCAGTCTTCTGGATAACTTGAACTGGGCCTTGCCAATGGGAGGCTAGTTTGGATTTGTGGCTTTACCTCCTATTGCTGAAGAAGTATACTGAGTCTCCTACCAGGTAAGTGGGTAAAACGGGGCATTTGGATACAACTTGTTCTAGGTCCCACAACTTATGGTTTAAGTTCACAGTGTAGGCTTCCAATTTCAAGAAGATAAGGGTTTGAACAATATTTTTAAGGTATGCCTCTGTGTCAGGAAGCCAGGCATAGGTAGAGGCATTGGATGGCTTGGGTCAGAATACGGCCAGGTAAGAGGGTAATGTCCACCATAGGATGGGTGCTAACTTGATAATATAGGAAACAGATTGCCCAAGCAAAGACCAGGGCCCCAAATTGGGCACCATACTGTCTACCATTCCCGGCAAAGTAATATAGAGTACTCCAAACAGTTGGGTGGACGTAGTCTCGGCCGCTGTGGGGGTCTCCATTGGGCGGTCAGGTTGCAGGGTTAAGGGCAAAGTCATGGGAAAAAAAGTAGGCAGGCAGATAATTGTACTTGTCCTTGGACAATCTTGGCGGCCTCTCATACCACTTTCCTTCACGTCCTATGTATTTGATTTCTCAAGTCCTTGCCAACAGATCAGCAATAAGGATGGTCTCTAAGTTGTACTCCACATAGGCTGGGTTGGGCCGGTATTTAGTAAAATGCACAGGTCTAAAGGGGGCTCCTGGGGGACGGTATAGTGCCTGGGAAGGGTTGGCAGGTTGGTCTCCAGAGGGGGAGGTTGCCTGATGGTCTAATTGGCCGGAGTTAAGATGGAAGATTACTAAGACTAGATAAGGTAAGATTTGTTTGAACCAAAGGTTCATAAAACTTTGTTATCAAAAATGACAATATGGTCATCACCATCCACCAGGGCTTTTATACCATGGTTTTTTGCTTCTTTAATTTTTTCAGGGTTTAGGTTTGCAGACAAGGCACTGGCGGGGCATGGATCTTGGCTTAGAGTCTTGAGGGCGGCAGATCCAGGTTGTTCCTGCTCTGGTGAATAGAAGTGGTAATGCTTTGTTCTGCCACCACTGTTCACTATGTCATCTGAGTAGTTCAATTGTACTACCCATTCTAGACGGGAGACTGGCAGTTGCTGGTGGTCATTGGCAGAGTTAGCAGTAGATTTTGTTTTAACCTCCTTAAGGCAAGCTACAAACTCTGCATAGGTTGGGATCTTTGGTGGCGCAAGGTTGGCATCAATCTGGTGACCATTTGGGGAATTGTCCTTGGGAGACTGGCGGGTCTTGGAGTAACTCGTCAACTTGGGCTTGCAATTTAACAAGCAGGCGGGTCTCTGTCCACTTTGTGTGACTCAAGTAGTCTAGGGAGGGTTGGGGTTTGATTCCAGGGTCTCCAATGTTGATTTTGAACCTCCAGTATTGACGCTTGGCAGGTTGGCAGGTTCCTGTTCCCCATGTTTGGGGTCATCTATCTCTGGTGGTCCAGGGTTTGACCCAAATAGCAGTTGGGCAGTTCCCTGTCCACTCTGATCAACATAAGGCTTTTCCCGAGACCCAGGTTTCAATTTCCAGGTTTTCAATACAAGTATTGAAATGTCATTCATGACATCATCCCCTTCCTTCCCGGGGGTCCCCTCCTTCCTAGTTTTTTTGAAGGGTATTGTTGGACGGCCAGCTGGGCATTGGGTAGGCTGCTTAGAAGTTCCCAGGTTCTTTCCTTGGGCGGGTATCCCTTCCTTTTGATGTAGTACTGTGGCGTTTTGTAGTGGGTGTAGTCTCCATGAATACATTCAACTTCTTATTCCTCAGAGCGTCCTACTTGGATGGAAGGTGGGTCAGTCTTGAGTTTCTGGTGGGGTTGTGAGTTTCCTTCTTTTTGAAGAGTAGCGCACGGTGGAAGACATTATGTATCTTCCACAAGGGGGTAATTCTAGTTTGAATGATACTAACCCACTAGCTTGGTTATTTTGTAGGGCCTTCTCCTTTGGTGGGCTAACTTACAACAGGGGACTGTCAGAGGCACGTTTTCCAAATCCAAATATACTTCATCTCCTATCTTCAATGGTTTCCAGGAATCCTTTTTTTGTTGGAAAAAGACTTGTAAGTTTGGACTGCTCTGGTCAGATTCTTAAGACAGGTTTCTTGGGTGTTGTGTATCTGTTCAATCCAGGTTTTCCCTGATGTGTTTGTCTCTTTACTGCCAATGCTGGGGTCCCAAGATGGATCAAACCCATAATTGGCTTTAAAGGGAGACATTCCAGTAGATGTGTGGTCTTTGCTGTTGTAGGCGTACTGTGCCATGGGTAACACCTTGGTCTAGTTATCTTGGTTGGCGTTAGAGTAGCATTTTAGGTATTGTTAAAGTATTTGATTCACTTGTTCAGTCTGGGTGTCAGTCTGCAGATGGTAGGAAGTGGATACACAGCACTTTACTCCTAAGTCTTCCATCACCTGAGTCCAATAGTTGGAGATGAATTGGGGGCCTCTGTCAGTGATGATTTCTGCTGGGGTGCCATGTTGGGTCAGGATGCAGTTGTGGAAATGTCTAGCTGTCTCTGCAGCAGTGCAGTGGGTAGTGGTAGGGACAAAATAGGACATCTTAGTAAATCTATCTATCATGACCAGGATGGCATTGAAAAAATTGGAGGGGGCAGTTCTACAATATAATCCATTGAAACAGACTGCCAGGGCCCTGCTGGTAAATCTAGTGGTCTTAGCAGGCCTTCAGGTTTGGATCTATGGGTTTTGGTTCTTCTACATGTCTCACAGCCTTTGATGTAGGCGGCTACATCTATGTCCATTTGGGGCCAAGCATAATTCTTCTTGATTCCTTGGAGTGTCTTGAGTCTGCCAGGGTGCCCAGCCATCTCCGAGTTGTGACAGTCTATGAGAACTTTGGTCCTTGTCTTGCCTTCAGGTACATAGATTTGGTTATGCAGTAACAGGTTAGTTCCTTTCAACGAGAATCCTTTCTCATGATGGTGGCTCTTAGGGTCAGAGGTCAAGTTGGCAATGAGTTTTGTTGAGTATTTGTCTAATTTCTGCGCCTCAAGTGTGGCAGATTCAGGCCTAACCATTCAATCCTACCATTATCCTGCCTTTAACTCTTATTGCCATTACCTTCCTATGACAAAGCTTTGAGGAGCTTTGCCTCCAGTGAGTCAATTTTTGGGACAACACTTTGTTGTCATCCTGCCAACAAGCCATGACTTCAACGCTTTTTCCCTCTCTTGCTCTCAACGCCTCAATTTCACGGTTTGCCATTTCTTTTACTTGTTATAAGATTTCATCCCATCCTACTAATAAGTTCCAAGAATCCTAAGCATAGATTATGTTTCCTTGGGCGGGAGTCCCCTCCTTTGCAAAATAATTGGAATACAGCTCTTCAAACGCAGCCTTTACTTCCACCAAAGATTCTGCAGGAACAGTCTTGTTGACCTCCAGGCTGGCCCAAGCTTCTTCCAATGAACTTGTAGGAACCTCCTTCCTTGCAACAGTGGTCTCTGCACAAAGTACTCCAAATTTGGCTCTCCCAAATTTTAACAAAGAAGACATGATAATTGAAAAATAGGTGAGGGGAAAGCGTCAAAACCAACAATTTGAATATATATTTTTATTAATGCTTAACTGTTTTTGCTTATATACCATTTGGGGCATACACAGCTGAAAACCCCTTGGTTCCTGAATCAACCAATGATTTGCATCACGTGGCCTATGACATTTGAGTCATCCAACATAGATCTTTTAGATAAAGATCACCAACAATTCTCAACCTATGAGAATTGACCTACAATGGGCAGATGACACCTGAATCCATTCAAACCAATGTGTCAATTTGGCATGGAGCTTCCCCAGCTACCAGCGCCAAAACCCTGTGAATTGCACATCCCAAACTCAGCTATCAGTGTTCCAACTGGGAACCAGCTGATCAAACCTGAATTCCTATGCATACTTGCCTTTATTTAGTTATATTTGCATTTAATGGGGTTTTGCCCTAAAACCCAATAACCTGCTTCAAAACTTGAACCAGGCGCCACTGTGGCGCCTAGCAATTTCCCCAGGCGGCGCCTCAGTGCTTCTCAAATTAATTAGGCGGTGCTGCAGCGCTTCTAACCCAAATTCCAGGGGTTTTCCCATGGTTATCCTTAACCATACCTCTTGAAACAGTCAAGGCAATTAACCACTATAATTAAATCCTCATTAATTATATTAGCTTGGGTTTATTAATTAATCTTCCCAATTAATTAAACCATTTTGAGACACCTAGTCTTTAAGATTGATTCGGCCAATCTTGCCTCAATTTTTCTAGTTAGCCTAAACTAACTGACCATCCATATTCTGTTCTTTTATTAAACATAGATATCCAGTTTCTAGGAACCTTTACCTTAAAAATTCCAATAAAACCTATCAATATGCAATAAATAGTAAAAACTGAATATCTTTATATTTTGGAGAATTTATTTGGCTAAATACTCAGTAGTGACTGTAGTACAGTCACATCAAGTATGTTGGGTTTGCAAGCCATTATCTTCATGTACATCAGCTGGATATCTAGGCTGGAAGTATTGATAAGTACGTTGGTTTTATGGTCCTTGGTCTCAGCTGTGGTGGGAATCAAGTCTGTTCTTCTTCTCAGTGCGTCCGGTACTATGTTGACTTTCCCAGGTTTATAGCCAATTGTCAGGGCGTAGTCAGCAAGCTCTAGGGCCCATCTAGCCTGTCTCTGGTTAGATGTCTGGGGTTAAAGAAGTAAACCAAGTTCTTGTGGCCAGTTAGGACTTTTACTGGGAATTCAGCGCCACATAGATACTGGCACCAATGTTTCAGGGACTTCATTATTGCAAGCATTTCCTTGTTGTAAATTGGGTAGTTTCCTTCCACGGGCAGCATCTTCTTGGAGTAATATGCTACAGGATGTAGCATACTATCCCCCCTTCCTGAAGAAGGACCCCACCCACCGCAAAGACAGACACATTGGTTTCCAGCACAAATGGTTTAGATGGATCCAACATGACCAGGACAGGGGCAGAGGTGAAGGCAAGCTTCAAGGCTTCAAAGGTGGTGGTACATTCCAGGGTCCAGACAAATAGGACCTTGTCAGAGCAAAGACAGGTCAGGGGTAGAGTAATTTGAGAATTTTTTTTGGATGAAATCCCTGCAGTAATTTGCCAGGCCCAAAAACTACTCACCTCCTTTCTGCATTTGGGCACCGGCCAGGCAGTTACTGCTTCTACTTTGTCCTGTTCCATGGAAAACCCGCCAGTTTTCACTACATATCCTAGGAATTCAACTTTGGACTGGAAGAATTAACATTTTTTCAGCTTGGTGTGTAGGTTAGCCTGGGAGAGTTTCTCCAGTATTTGGTCAAATTTTTTGGAGGTGTTCTTCATGCAACTTGCTGTATATGAGGATGTCGTCAAAATATGCCACACAGAATTGGTTGAGGTACTTGCCTAGGACAGAGTTGATCATCATTTGGAAAGTACTGGGGGTGTTGAACAATCCAAACAGCATAACTAGGTATTTTTACAACACATATCTGGTTTTAAAGGGTGTTTTGTATTTGTCTCCATCTTTGATTTGTATCTGGTTGAAGGCGTCTCTTAGGTCAATCTTCAAATACACCTGGGCTCTGGTCAGTACGTCACAGAGGTCATTAGCGTTGGGGATGTGGTAGCAATTCTTTACTGTAATATTGTTCAGTTTCTGATAGTTTACACATGGGCGCATTCTGCCATCTTTTTTCCCTACAAACATAATGGGAGACCAGCAAGGGGCCTTTGACACTCAGATAAACCCCTTTTTGGTCATGCCCTCTAGATAAGTCTTCAAGGCTACCTGTTTGCGGTGATTACAGCTGTAGATGGGGCCGTGGTGTGACTGGGTCCCTGGTAACAGGTCTATTGTGTGGTCGTAGATTAAATGGCTGGGTAGTTTTGTGACTGCTTCTTTGCTAAATACATGGTCCCATTTCTGTAGGGGGTAGGTAGTATCCCAACACTAGGCTCAATCTTTATGGTTAAGATTTTGTTGGGCGGCGTTCTGCCAGGGCTCATACAGAAGGGAACAGTGTCACAAGATTCAGGTTGTCCCAATATAGCAGTTTGTTCATGATAGTTTAGGATCAAGCCGTGTTTTTCAGACCAGGAGTTTCCCAGTATTGGGGGGTGAGGTAACCCTGGCAAGAAGATCAAGGGGGTTGGATACACATTCTGTCCAATTGTCAAGGGAAGTTCTTGTTTGCATCTATATCCTGTGTCCAGAGAACTGTTTCCCATTATTACTTGTAGGTGGTGTTCTGAAGCTGTCAGGCCTAGTCCTTGGCCAGGCTGGCGTCAATGAATCTTTTATCCCCTTCTGTATCAATAAAAGCTTCAATCTGGCGCTTAATTCCCAATAGTTCCATGGTCACTTGGATGAATTTATAAGATTGCACAGAGGTGTTCATTTGTACCAAGGATACAGGAGAGGTATTCTTTTTGGGGCAAGCTCCGGTTAGATGCCCTGCCTCATGGCAGTAGAAACACAACCCATCTTGATAGTGATGTTGTAGTTCTTTGGGGGACATCCCTGGTCAACTTGGAGTCATATTTCTGCCAACACGGGTGGGGTACAGGCTCAGACCTTCCTGGTTTAAGCTCAGTCCTTTGCATACGGGCAGTAGTTCCTCCAGTCTCAGTGTGGGCATATGGTGTTTCAACAGGTCTTTCATGGCTACATTAAATCCTTTTCTGAAGATAATGGCAGCTAATTTATACTCAAGTTGGGTGAAAGTCTTCAGTTTAAAAAACTCATCCACATAGGCTTGGATGGGCTGGTTCCCTTTTTGGATCTCCAACAGAGAGTTTAGCGTGTTGAAACAACAGGCTCAACCCGCCAGCAAGATTTGGAGTAAACAGGTTCACAACCCGCAATCCAATTATCCGTCCACCCGTAGCCAAGTTAAGAAGACAACTCAATTACCAAATACAACAACATGAACAAAAGCTGATCACTCTTGTTGGGTGACTTGTTTTGGCGCTTGACTCATTATAAGAATCAAGCCACCCCCTTTGCCATCCAACCGTGTGATTAACACAATCATGTTCC